>JAAOMT010000129.1:1097205-1114877 GCA_016748015.1 Geosiphon pyriformis | reverse complement strand
CAGATTAAAAAACTCATTTTGTGAACAAAATATTATTAGAATTAAGCCAAAGATTGAAATCAAAAGACCCTTATTATCACTATATCATCCATAAACAAATGGTTTAGTAGAAAGATTCAACAGAATATTATGTAAAGCAATAGCCAAAATCAGTCAAAAAAACCAGGATGAATAGGATTTGGTTATTCCATTAATACTATTTGTTTATTAAACAATAAAGCAAGATACCACACAAACAACACCATTTAAATTAGTTTATAGTAAAACAACAACATTACTAGTTAAGATAAATATTAACATATATTCAATGGAACCAATAACAGAAGTCAATTTTCAAAGAACATTACTAAGAAGAACGTACAAATTAATGAAAACATTAGAAAACAAAAGACAAAAAACAGCTAATAACATTCAAAAGTCACAAGAAAAACAAAAAAAAGACATAATAACTAGCTACCAGATAAACCAGTGGAATTCAAGATTGGAAGCAAAGTATTATTATATTGTACCAAAGTGGAAAAACAATAAAGTAAAAAATTTAACTTCAAATGAGACAGATCATTTTACATTAAAAAAATTCTAAGAAATAGAACTTACAAACTAAGATAAAACAACAAAATTTTAGCCAAAGCAGCATATAAAGATCACCTGAAATTATATTACAATACAGCATTATTATCTATTAGTAATATTCTATAACTAAGAGTACAACAAATATTAGTTTAACCAGATGAGATTCCATAAGATTTGGAATCAATTATAATCATTGATTCAAATGTGTTAAATTGATTGACTAAAATGAGTATATAAGAACATGGTATATGCAACAAAAGAACCAAAGAATATAGAAATACCAAACTATATCCACATCTTAGTTCAACAATTATTTCAAGCCTTAAATTAACAACAATTGAACATAGAAATCATTATCAACCACCAAACAATCTGCTATCAAAACACCAAGCAAAAAGAAAAGAGTATACTATACTAGTGATCACAGAATTAACCAAAAAACTGGTTTAATAAAATAGTAAAAAAAGTAAAGAACACTTTTAGAAAAATAGCTATTATAGTTCTAACAGAAGAACTTTCAAAAAAATTAGAAACAGTGAATAGAACAACTTCCAATACCATACTGTTATTATCAGTTGAAACAAAAGTTAAATATTTAGAAGTTATATTTCGATAAAACCAGAAAAATATTCTATCAAGAAATAATACAGAATATTGAAAACATTATTAGAAAAAAAACAAATCTGACACTACATATTAGAGCAATCTATTGACTACATATAATATTTCAAACCTATTCAGAAACATTACTACACTCTAACATGGAAACAATAATCATTAACTAGTAAAGGAAAATAAACAATTCACAAATTGAAGAGATAAGAAGCAAAGTTAAACAAGCAATATTAGAAAAAAAAGTTATAAACCTAATTCAAAATAAAAATTTCAGCAGAGCTCAATATTAAAAAGAAAAGATAATATTACTCATAGAAAAAGCAGACAAAAAAATAGTAAAAAAAACAGATAGACCAATAGAAAAATAGTGGTTAATACATAAACATATTGCTTAGCAATGTAGAGCATTGTTAGAAATTATGGCATATTGCTTAGCAATGTGAGTATTGCTTAAAAAATTATAATATATTATTTGGGAATGTGAACAATCTTATAGAACTTAAATTATGTATATATAACAAGAGTATTAGAAACAGAAAAGACAGAATTCCCAGTTAAAATCGATATCAAGATCTCTTCATTAGAAAAAAAAACATTTTAGTTAGAATCATCAATATTAATAAATAATTATTCACCATCTAAATTATTTTTCTCTCTATCAATACTTCATGTTGATAGTATCTAATACTTGATTACACTAGAACAATAACTCTTGATTATGGTTATTGACAGAATACTAACTTCTTATTGTCTTGGCTTAATTTCTTTATTTTTTTTATTGTTGTATATTAAATGATTAAGAATTAAGTGCTAAATTATTAACATTAAGAATTGTCTAATAAAAAACCCCAAGCAAGAGAGTAAAACACTTGAAACTAAGAATTACTTATCAAAAGATTGCCAGTCACCAAGCCAAGAAAAAAATTAATGAAATTGTAATTCCAAGAGACTACTGAAAACAATACTTGAATCTTTATTCATTATATAAAAAACTTAACCAAAACCTTTAGACAATGAAAACTTTCAAATATTAACATTCATATCAGCAATTAAGCACTAAGTTATAGGTTTGTTATTTAATCTAAGACTCCAAATAATTATTTGTAATAACATAAATAATTGCCAATCTGTTTTTATCTGTCTTTGATAAACTTTTACAAGTTAAACCATTAAAAGATAATTTTCTATCTATAATATAGTTTAATAATATATAATCTGAATTTTTATATTTTGTATACTTAACTAAATCCAAATAAGACTAATGCAAATTGGCATTTTTTAATACTAATATGATTTCTATAACAACATTTAATAATTCAACAGAATTAAACCAAATTACTACATATTTAGCTTAGATATATATAACTAAATAACAATTCATAATACATGTTTTTTTACTTACAGAACCAATAAAATTCCAAATATTATGAACATTTATTCTTACTAATAATGTGTAAAACAGTGTTTTATTCTGGTTTTTTGCATTCCAAAATTTTTTGTTTATGTTAGTCTTGGCTATTATACTGTATTTTTTTTAATTAAGATAGACCACTTTGTTGTAACTAGATTAGTATAATCTAAATAACCAAATTTAATCATAGTTTTTTGTCACAAACTTACTAGTTGTATTTTAATTGACTTAATTTTTTCAAATTTGAATAGTACAATACACATAGTTTTAGCTAACATTTTAATTAGAATCTCTTTTATTATTACAGTTTAATCTAAATGTTTTGTTGATTTTTGAAATTAGTATTTACAATAATATTCTTAGGTTTTATTAACTTAGTTATTTGGACCAAACTAAATTCAGAAATAAACATAACTTTGATGATTTCAGCAAATTTTGAAGGAATAAATGCTCCTCCAAAACTATTAATTTTTAAAAACAATTTTCTAATTACTAAGAGCTTATTTTGAAAAAATTTTTTAACAATATTATTCAAATTAATATTCAGAGCAAACAACTTTCTAACAGAAATATTGACTAGATTTTTGAGAGAAAGGAGAAAAGTTAATAGGACATTTAATAAGATATTATTATCTTTATTATTTAAGAAATTGATTTTTCTTACAGATGTTTTCAATGTTTTTTTGGTCTTAATCTATAGATTTTTTAGTGTTTAGTTAAACTTCTTCTCATTAGAATCATTTTTTTACTATAATTAACATTAGTCTCTTTTACCTAACACTTTTTTTCCTGTTAATACTATTTAATTCAATGGTGTTATTAGTTTTAAAGTTCTTAGAGCAACTATTTAAAACTTCAAAAAATTATTTTGTTATTAATACTGTCTTTTAAAGCACTATTTTTTCTCTTTTCTTAAAAAAAACATGTTTGCTATTATTGCTAAGACCAAAATTTTTGATAGATTTTTTTATAATAATAATATTAGAACTAAAGATAGTCTTGTAATTAAACAAAAAAAATTTGAATTTATTATATTAAATAATTAAAAAACTTCTTTTTAATAAATTTATTCTTTAAAGAATTTTTGTATATAAGAGAAAAATTTTTATAATTTTTTTTTAATATAATTAAAATTAATTGTTTTTAATAAATAAATATACATAAAAATAGAAAAAAAAAATTTATATAATTAAAATAATAATAAAAAATTAGCTTAATAAAAACTAATGTTTTTTTTTAATTTATAAAAAAATAAATATATGACTAAATTATATTAATATTATTTTAAATATATTAATTATATATATATTTAATTAATTAATTTAAGTTTACTTAATATAATTGATTTTAGAGTTTTAATTATATATTAAAAATAATATTATAATTAAAATTTTTACTTTTTACTTTTATTTATTATTAAGTTATAATTAATTATATGTATTAATTATTAATATTATTATTAATTATTTTATTTTTAAAATTAATTATTAATTCTTTTTTATTTTTTTTTTTATTTTTTATTTTAATGAGTAAGATTTAAACACTGTTTAGTACAATATATTAAGTAACTAATCTAAACTAGATATAAATCATCTTTTTTCTACATGTAATCAGCAATTCAAGCTGATTAAAACAACACTAAGCATCTATATAAACTGAAACTGGATTACCAGTGTTTAAAAAAAACAAACAAAACTGATACAAACCAAAACTAATACCAAACATCTTAACAATACTGAACAACTTGACCAGATTAACAGAGAGCACCAAAAATATCTCAAAAACTAAAGCAAGAACCAATTTATTACATAGTATCAGCCTATTTTTCTTTATAAAAGCATGATGCCTAATATAAACCAACTAAATTTTATCTTTAAAAGCAAGACAAAAACTATACATAAAGTTTACAATTGTTTAACATGCGATTTTTGAACCTTCAAAGACAGAAACTGTCTTTCAAAACCACCTATTAAAGACAAAGTCTTTATAAAAAGCTGTATATACTGTATTATTAGACTTATAAAAGAACATCAACTAAGATACACAAAAAAAGGAACAATAACAACCAGAAAGCACCCCAAGCAACAGTATAGATATCTAATAATTGATGGCAAACAGAATTATCAATCATACAAGAAAAAACATGATCTGAGATCTTAATTCTACCATAATATAAGCATAATACACTAAAATAATGCTTGTTATACAGGTGCTTATGAATAGTTACAGACAGTTAATGATACAAAGCTTTCATAAAATATGTGCAAGTATTAGCAGTAACTCTACCAATAAAACTAATAGTTATATATAAATCAATTTTTTTTAATAATATACAAACAAAATTTTTTAAAACTATAAAAAGATATTATTTAAACAAACAATAATATTAAATTTTTTGTTTTATTATTATTATTATTATTATTATTTTTAATTTGTATAATTATAAATTTTTGTGAAATATATTAAATAAATATTTATTAAAAATATTAATACTTAATATTAAATTTTAAATATTAATTTTAGATATATAATTATATTATTGTATTATTTTTAGATTTTTAAATTTTTTTGTTATTTTTTAGAAAAAATAACAACTATAATATTTATAAAATCAATCTTATATATAAAATTTTTATTAATTTAATTTGTTTATTAAGTTAAATTATCTTTTAATTATTTTTATTAATATATAAAATTGTTTATTTTTATTATAATTAAATTAATTATTAAATGCTTATTTTTAATATTATTGAATTAAATTTAATAATATAAACTTTTTTTATTTGATTTTAATACTAATTTTATATAAATTGTAATTTTTTGTTTATTTTATTTATAATATTATTTAAACCAAAAAAACTGAAACAGTTATATAATTTATATTAAAAAACTGGCAAATATCAAATATATTTTTATTTATTATAATTTTATACAAAATTTTATTAATTAAAATAAATTTAAAGTCTTAAAAAAATTTTTAAAATTATTTTATATTAGATATTTAACAATTTTTTTATTAAGTAAAATATTATAAAAACTTTTATTTTTATATATATTTAAGTTAATATTGTGTTTAATTTTATTTTTATTAAAATTATTATTTAAAACAATAAAAAAACTTTTATTTAATGTTTTAATAATTATATTATAGTTTGTAAAAATATTTTTAAATTAAGTTTTTACATAAAATTTAACAACAAAAACAAAAAATAAGTTTTTATACAATAATTTAAAAATTTAAAAATGCTTAAAAGTATTTTTTATTTTGTATAAATATTAATAATTATAATAATATTTAAACTTAAATAGTTTATGTTTTTTAAAACAAAAATTTTAATATTTTTATATTATTTTTAGGTTAAAATTTAGTATTTTTTAAGCTTAATTTCTTTAATAATTAAATTAAAATATCTATATTTTTGTGTTATTTTATTATATTATTCTGTTTTGTAAAATTGTTTATATTTTTTATATTACACAAAACTATTTTTTTAATTAAATTATTTATAAAACTATAACAAAAAACAAACTTAACTTATTATTCATTAAAATTTTAATTATATATAAATTTAAAATATATTTAAAAGTTTTTTAATTTTTTTTAAACAAAAATCAATATTAATTAATATTTTATCTTTTAAAAAATTTAATCAAAAAAAAATTAAAATTATAGCTAATTAGTTATTTACCAAAAAAAATTTTTAACTTAAATATTAATTTAATTAATTAATAACTTATTTAACTAACAACTTATTTTCAAATTTAAATTATTTTAAACCAAAAAAAAATATAAACTTAAAAAAAATAAATTAAAAGCAAAATTATTATTATTCAAATTTTTTGCTTATTATATATGTTTAAGATTTATTATTAAAAATTACAAAACAATTAATAAAAATAACTTTCTTGATATAAATATACATAAAATCTAACTTAGCATTATTATACAAAATTTTTTTAGATCATAAAAAGAGTATTTTAACAGAATTATATTTTAAAACAATATAATTTAGAAAAAATAAGTTTAATTTATATTAAAACTGTATTTAAATTCTTTGAAATTTGCATTTTATTTATGATTTTTACCAATATTTTTTTAATTTAAAACAAATTATAACACATTTAAACTTAATATAAATAATAAAATCTTAATTAAAAATACAAGTTTTTTATTTATAAAAGCAAAAATATGTTTAAAATTATGTGTATTTGTGTTTATGTTGATTTTTATTATATGTACAATTTTTTTTTAATAAGCATAAATTATATAAGAGCAATATAATTAATTTGGCTTAATTAAGTAAATTTTATTTTTAATTATTATATTAAAATAGTAATTATTATAAATTTTATTTTTAATCTGAACAAATATTTATATATCGAAAATTAATATTTAAAACCAGATTTTTTTATAATTAAAAATTTTTTACAGTTAAATTTAATTTAAAACTAAATGTTGATTTGATATTTTTTGAAATTTTTAAAAATAAAATTTTTTTAAAACAAATCATTAATATAAATAAATTTTTTACTATTTGTAATTTTTTTATAATTAATAAATTAATATCTAAAATAAAATATTTTTTTAATAAAAAACACATTTTTTCTTGAATAAAAAAGACAGAATTAATAAAAGTATCTGTTTTAATAAAAAAAAGTAAGTTTACAATTATTTTTTTATTATTATTAAATATATTATAGTTTAATATATTAAAAAAAATTATTAATATATTTTTAATTAATTTTTTTTAGAGCTATTAACATATTTTTTGTTTATATTTTTAATATTAGTTTTATTTATTTTATTTTTATTTACAATATTGTGTTTATTATTAAATTACAGACTTATTTAAAATTATACTGCTATTAATATTTAATTTTTTTAATTTTTTTAGGCTTTTTTACTTTATTTTTTGCAATATTTTCTTAAAACTAAAACTAGTACTTTTGCCAATTTTTTATTAGACATATTTAAACCAAAACTGTAAACAATTGCCAAATTTAAACAAAAAAATTAGAAAATAAAATAAAGTAAATATATAAACAAATAAAAACAAAAAAACTTATTAAAAAGCTTTTTCTCTTTTTTGGGCTTTGGAATAAATAAAAAAAAAGTATTTTTTTGTTTACTTTAATTTATAATAATTATAATATAAATAAAAAATATTGACAAAATTAATTATATATAAAAAATAAAATTTTTAGAATAATTAAAACTGTTATTATATATTAACCAATACATAAAAAACAATTTATTAAAAAACCAAAAATCAGAGTTTTTATTTGAATATATATAGAAAATTTTTTATTATTATTGGCTTTAATTACAATTTTATTTTATTAAATTATTCATTTTTTCTGTATATATTACTTTAATTTTTTGAGACTTTTAAGCAATCTTTTTTTTTACATTTTTTAATAATATCTTTAAAGTTTTCAATAGAATTTAAGTTGGAATTATTGGTTGATCACTTTAAATCTTCAAGAATGTTCTTTTTGAAAAAACTTTTTAAAACAACTTGAATGCTTTTAATTATTTTTAATATTTACTTAACTTTATATAAAAAATTTAGAATTTTATTAGCGAAATTTATAATTAATATTTTGGAATTCATGATAATAAAAAATTAGATTTCAAAAAGATCAGAAAAATATTTAACTTCTTAAAATTTATTATTTAATTATTCAGTTTTAATATTAGTTAATTATTATTATTAACCAATTGGTTTAATTAAAATTGACATTGATTTAGAAAATTTTAGTATATAAATAGGTTTAATTTACAGAAATTTTAAGTATAACAAAAAACTTGAAAGAAAACTTTAGTAAACTAGAAAAAAAAGCTTTGCAATTAAAAACCAAATAATTAAAGTTTTGAAATTTATAATAGCATTAATATATAAAAGTTTTTTATCAAATTAAAAAAACATTGTTGAATGTTTGTATAAAAATATTTTTAGCTGTGTATGCATTATTACTTAATGTAATTAGACAAATTACAACCTATTTGTCTTAATTTTAAATGAATTATAAATTGTTGATCTTGAGAATACAAAACAAAATTAAGTTAATTAAAATAAGAAAAATTAATTTTTTATTTGCAATTTGTGTTAATTTAAACTTAATAAACTATGAAACATTTAAAGTAAAAATTTGCGGAATAGTAAAAACTTTTAAATTTAAATAATAAAACTAAATTTATCTTTTTAGAAAAAATAGTTACAGAATATGTTTGCAAAATTAGTATTTAGTTTAAAATTTCATACTAATTAAAATTAAAAATTTATAACAGCAAAATTAATTATTGTTTATTTTAAAAAAATAGTAATTTTTTTTGTGCACTCAAAGGTTTTTATTTATTATTTATATTTATTCTGCATAAATATATAACAGTATAATCGGTACAGTTATTATTTCACGGATTTAAAAAAGCATCTGAACACTTTTCAATTATTTACTGTTTTAAAATTCTAAAATACCTTAAATTAAATTAATATTTCAAAGTTTTTATATTGTGTTTTTATCAAAGAAACTCGATCAATTTTTTCATGTTTGTCTTTCAATTTCAAGAATTTATTGAATATTCAAAGATTATAAATATTGTTTTTAAAGCATTTAATATTAAATTATTATATTCATTAACAATTTTTTGTACATAAATTTTAAATAAACCTGTTTAGTTTGCTTAAAAGTATTTCGATCAAAATAAATTCATACATTTTTTCTGAACAGAAAGAATTACAACTATTTTTCGAGAAACAAGAATTATTACAATCTTGAAGGTATTTATTGGTCACTTTAGAAACCCTATTAATTACTATTTAATTGACCACCATACAAAAGAGTAAAAAAAATTTTTCTTTTGCCAAAAAGATTGTTTATACAAAATACTTTATCAAAATAACCATTACTAATCCAATTATAATATAAGTAAATTAAAAAATATTGGTATGAAACAATATAATGAATGATAGTGGACAGTCTAATTAAATTTGTTTTTAATAAAATCAAATATTTCAAATTTTTAAAGAAGGTATTAAATTTTCAAATAAAGGTATAATAATGCTTTGGAAAAGTGAAATATTAATTAGTTGATGTATTTATTAAATTTTTATTTCTGTATTGTACCTATTTGTAACTGTTTTTATCTGAGATTAAGATTTTAACTTAAGATTTCATTAAAAAATCAGTTCCAAAAATTGATACAGAAATATATATAAGTCTGGTAGTTCGAAGATCAAGAAATTTTCAAGTACCAAATGAAAAAAATCAATATAATTCGCAATTTAAAATCTTTATTTATTGTTTTAATAACATGTAAATTACTTTTGAAATATTTACTTATCATTTACTATTGTTAATTTTATATAGAATTGTATAATTTATTTTCCAATAAAAATTACAAACATATTTTTTTGGACTTTTTTGAACTTTTAAAAGATCTATCTTTTTTGAAAATTGTTGTTCTGATTGAATATTTATATTTAAGTAAGTTAAAAATTTAGAATGGAAAAAGCAGAAAAATCTTTTCATTTAATAAAACAAGATGGACCCAAATTGAGAATTAGAAATGGTATGACCGAAAATGAAATCAAATTCATTACAGATGAGTTTTTATATATATAAACCCCAAAAGATTTAAAAATGAAGCGATATTTTAAAATAGAAAAAGAGTAAATTGATTGGAATCTATGTAAGGGAAAGAATTAATGAGAAAAATATGTTTAATATATTAATACATAAATATCAAAGTAATTCTTTTTTCAATATACAAATGCATTTTCATTGGTATATCTATGATACAATTATAATAATTAAAAATTTACAACAAATTTTAAGATATTAAAAATTTTTTAATAATTTATAATGTAATACAAAAGTTGTGTCAAAATTACTAGAATAATATAATGAGATTTAAAAAATACAATAATAATTTTTATGAATTACTAAATAATAATGCTTTGTAAAATAATTAATACAATATTTTAAAAATTATAATTGGATAATATAATATTTTTTTTGTTTATTAAATTTATAATCAAAAGTTTAATTGATTGATTATTTTTAAAAAAATTTTTATGGATTAATCAAATTTTAAATTTTTTTTTAAAATATGATCAAAAATAAACTTGATTTAAATTTAATAGTGAAATTTTTTAAATTGATTTGTTTAATTATTAATTTAAATTTGAATTGCTTTTCATAATTAAACTTTTTTATTATAGGTTCTTCTGAGGATAAACTATTTTTAAATTATCACTATTTGTTTGAATATTCTTAATAAAAGTATATATTTTAACATATTAAAATGGTTCTAATAAACATTCTAACTAAAATAACTTAAATTTTGAAATACAACAAAAGCTATTTATAATATATCGCTTATTAAAAGATCAATTAATCAAAATAATAATAATAATAATAATAATAATAATAATTCCAATTTCATTCTATAGAGTTTACATAGTAAAATAAATAAGTGTTAAACAAGAGGATAAATTTTATTAATGATTAATGATAGATGTAATTTCTTACCATTTAGGCAAATAGATTAATTCTTTTAAAAGGTAAAGTAAATTATGATGAATTTTTAATGTATAATCATTAAATCAAAGAATTAATCAAATATAAAAACTCTACTAAATTAGATAAACCAACCTTCAGAAAAATCAACCATTTGCAAAGTCAAAAGACGACTTGTATAAATTGCTCCTGGATGAATGGTCGTTATCGCTGTTGAATAACTTGTTGTCGAGTCATTCTCTACCATTTCTTTTACGTATTTCTCTGATTCTAAAAACTGGAGACCTACAGTTTTAGACTCATCTATGATTGACACTTTACCTGTAGACTTCTCATTTGTAAAATTCTGATCTGTAGACGTCTCATCTCTAGATTTCTTAGCTCTAAACTGCTCATACATACCCCAAATTTCCAACAAATTCTCTTCAATTTCTTCAGTAGTAGGACGATTCTTAGGATTAGGATCCCAACACTTTACAATTATTTCAGCAATACAAGGTGGAATAAGTGGGGAAGTAATCTTAGGTCTTTGACCATTTAAAATAGCCATTATAAGAATATGATCATGAGGAAGATCATGAAATGGAGGCTTTCCTGTTGCTAATTCCCATAATAACATGCTAAAACTATAAATGTCACCCTTTTTTGTAAAATTTTCTCCTCTTAAAACTTCTGGTGGAATATATGGAATCACTCCAAATATCTTTTTTTCCTTTGTTGTTGTTGTTGCTTCATTGTTTGTAGGTTGAGATAATCCGAGGTCTCCAATATTTACATTATAAGTACTTAATTGTAGGATATTTCCCGAGTGTAGGTCACAATGAATCATACCAGAAGAATGAATATTTTTAAGTCCTTCAACTAAAGACAACACGATAATTAATTTATCTTTCCAACTTTTAGAATGAAAATTTGTTGATAAATATTTTCGCATATCTCCATATTTGGCAAACTCCATCACAATTCCATACTCGAGCGTTTCAACGTTTTGCGTAATCCCATAAAATGAAGAGATAAAGAATAGGTCCCCATTCTTGCTAAACATAACTCTTTGAATATTTAACTATCAACAGTGTAAAATAAATAAATAAATAAATTAATATATAAATACATAAATGGGATAACATATAGTAAATAAATTATAGGCAAATATGAATTAATTAAATATAAATATAAATATAAATATAAATAGTTTCTTTACCTCTTTAAATACTTCTGAACTGTTCTTTATAATTTTTATAGCAACTTCCATCCCTAATCCCTTTCTTTCATATTCCATTGAACCATGATGTTTTATACTTTCTACATTAATTAATCCATTAATTAGGGTTGATTTATAAATTATACCGAATCCTCCTCTAGCAATTTCAATGATATTCGATAAATGCTCCCATGGAATCCATTCATAATAATTAACTTTACTATAAGAATATTCAGTTGGTGGAAAATAGATTGGATTCTTTATTAGTTCGTCAACCACTTTATCGCCACTTGAAAAGTTTTTGTAAAAATTTTCAAAAAATATGAACTGGCATGCACCACATTCATTTCCCTTATTGTTTTGAATGTTCTTTTGACAGTTTTCACAGTTGTTACAATTATGAGCATATGAAGGAGTTTTTTTAAAAAGAGCTTTTGAGCGGGTTTTTTTAGTTTGAAGATTCCCCATAGTGAATAAAATGTGTAAAAAATTTATTATTCAAAGAAGTTTTTTTAAAGCTTTATTTGATATTATGTTTATAAATTAATTTCTTAAAGACGGAGTCCGTATTTATGTTGTTTCTCTAATTCACAGAATTTAATCTATCAATTAACAGAATAATATATCCCCTTTAAGAATAGATTAACCTGGTTATAGAACACAAAAAAGATACCAAATGAGTTTCCCCATTATCTCATATTATTTAATTATAAAACCCCTGTTGCTTGCATAATGTGTTCATTATAAATTACAAGTGTTATCATTTACATATTAAAACTATATTCTATTAATAGGTGAATAAGTGAACTTGATGGCTTTTTATAGTTAAAATAGTTTTTTCGGATATTTTCTATTTCGAATTTTCTAAATATTAAAAAGACTTTTATTTTAAAATAAAACATTTTCGACGTTATGTTTTAAGAATAAGCATTTTTATTATTAAAATCAATTTTTTATTGTTCTATTTTGCATAAAAAGTTTTATTAATACCTCCTTTTAATTTCCTATTTTTATCTATTATTGATTTGAATTTTTAACAAAATTACTTATAAATTAGAAAAAAGCAAAAGTTAATTCAAAAAAATCAAAGTAAGATGTATTCATAATAATATAAAAAGAAATTGTAACTTTGAAAAAAAATGAAATTTTCATTTCTATGTTTTTCACATATGAATAGGTAATAATAATAATTAAAAAATTTTGCTAAAAGAAAAATCTGACTTTGTTATTATCAAGTAAAAACAGAAAAATTTTCTTTAAGAGCTTTGCATCCTTCATTTCAACAGATTACGAGTCTTAACAACTTTTCAGACCATTCGCTTTTTCTAAAGTTTTCTCAAGAGAAAATTATTTGAGTTCAAAATGACATGTCAAAAAATCAACATAAATTGCAATTTTCTTTAAATAATGAATTTTTCATTGGAATATTTTATAAAGTATCTAAGTTAAATGATAATATAACCAATATTTTTATTTAATTCTTAAACTAATCAATTAAATTTAATAAATTTTATATGATAAATTGAAAGTAAATTTCTAATTCACGAATGTAAAAATTATGAATTTTGATTGTTACTTCAATATTTGTTTTTACAATATTCAATTATAAAAATCAAAAGTAAGTTTAATTACAAGTTAATGATTATACAAATAACAAAATAAAAAATAAACTTTTAGATTTATATCTTCTACTTTATGCTCTTAATATCTGTTGTAATATTCTTTTAATAAATGTAATTTTATTATGTTGTTATTTTTTTGAAATTTAAATTATTTTTATAATTCTTTTTCATGTGTTAGCACAAAAGTTTTTTTATATTTTTATGTTTAATAATAAATCTAATATATTAATGTAAAAAGCTTTACTTAATTTATTTAAATTGACTTTTTCACTTGGTTTTTTGTTTATTAAAAGTATCACATTTTGATTACTATTTTACAATAAAAATGGTTTTATTAAATTTTATATTTAAGAACTAAATCTAATATGTTGTAAAATTATCTGAAATTACAATTCTCATTTCTATGCATTAATAATTATTTGAAAATTAAGTTTATTTAATAGATAAAAAAAATCAAAAATGAAGTTTTTTATCTATGATTAATTTACATTTCTTTTTATTGATTCAATTAAATTATCTAATATATATTTTGAAAAATATATTATTAAAACTGAAAAGTTTTACTCATTTTTTACTACCGCTTTATTTATTTAAAAAAATCAAAAAACTGTTTTGTTAATGAAAAAAGTATTGTTCAAATTATAATTTACCAGTTTTTTTGCAATTATAATTTACTTTTTGCTATATATTTAGTTATTATGTGTTGTAAACTGTAAAATATAATTATTTTTGTTTCAACATATTGGCAGTAATTTTTTTCTTTTTTTTATAATTAAATATACCAGTTTTTTGTCAGTCTAATACTATTTTATATATAGTGTTTTTTGAAATCTTGAAAATCATAAATTTTAGTAATTTATTTGAATTTTTTATAAGAAATTTTTTAATATATTAGTATATTAATTATTCAATTAATTATTTGCTTGAATTTGAATAAATGTAACAACCATTTGTAAAACGAAACCAAAAATTGGTAAAAAATTATTTGTATCAAGTGCACTATTTAATTATTTTTAATTTTTTCAACAAGCTTAATGAATATGTTCAATGCAAATTATTTTTTAAGTTTAAAAGCATAAAATGAATTAATTATTTGATTTTTAATTTAAATTTTTTATGAATTTTAAATTGTTCTAACATATATGGTTATTAGAATTTTGAATATTTTGTTTTAGTTTTATCTTTGATTTGCATAAAGTTTATATTAAAAAACCTTTTTTTCGTGTTTTTTGAAAATAATTGTACAATTTGTTAAAATCAGTTAATTATGGTTTTTTCGAAAAATTAATTAGCTAGAGAATTTTAAGATATTTTTGATAAATTAAAATTTGTATTTATTATATTCTTAATTAACGCTAATTGTTCTTTCAAAAATATTTATATTATTTTATTGAATTTTGTATAATATTTTTTCAGCAAAAAGAGCTTGAATGTTTTAAAAAGAAATTAAAACGTTATTATAAAGATAATTACAGTCGAACCTCATTATAAAGAATACATGGTTCTGAACTTAGTTGTCCGTTATAACAAAAAGTTCAGTAACCAAGTAAATTGTCAATCATTATGTGATATATTTTATTGTACAAAGAAATAAAATACATAATCAATAATAATAATAATTGACAGAAGTTTAAAGTGTGTGTAACTTTTCAAAGCTTAATTTTAACAAATATAAATTAAAAAAAAAAAAAAAAGACTTTGATCTGAAAATAAGAAAACATTAAAAAAATAATTGTGATTTTATAACAATGTTATTCTTTAATTGCTAAAAGCTTGTTTAGATATTTAATAAATAATTAGGTTAATAATCAAGTCAACAGCTAATTTTAAAAATAGAATAGCTAAAATATGTGACTTTTGTAGCTAATACATAATTTATATAATATAAAATTAATTATTCTAAAAAGCGTGCATCGCACAATTGCCAAAACCAAGATTATTAGTTAGGCCACATTTTTTACATAAAAAATTGGCATTTACTGTATAATTCGTTTGTTTCTTTTTTTTTAACAAATAACATATCAAATTAAAGGCAAAAACAAAGCTAAAATCTAAAATGATTTTGCAAATTTTGATAAAAGTTATATAAAATTATAAACATCATACAAACTCAAATAATAAAATACTTGATATCTTGTTATTGTAATTGATGTTTTTTGATACAAAATCAGAAATTAAGGCATTAAAAATTTTCTATACAGTAATAAACATGTCATTAGTTGTACTTAAATAATGTAATTTTGTAGAGGTATGTTTACATTATCTGATACATCAGAATCTTTTTCAATTGATATTGGTCTTCTTGTTAAACAATATAATAATTTAATTATTAGTTAATATTTCTTTAATTGAAAAATTGGACACAAAAATATTTATAATTTAATAAATTAATATAATTTTGTATTTAAATAGCAATTATTATATTATTGTTTTCAATTGTTCTTATAATTAATTATTTTTTCAATAATTAACAATTACATCTTGATTAATGCATTTCAAACTATTAGCAATATAATTTATTGCATGTTTAATATCTTAAATTCAAGAATTTTAATAGTAATATATTCAAATAAATATTAAATTAAAATACTCGCTTATTATCTTTTGCCAATCTCTAATTAAGCCAAATTATATATTAACAATAAAAAACCTTATATTTACTCTTAAAGCTTTTGATATTATCAGCATTCATAAGTTATAAATTTGCTGTTGTATTTGTTAAATAAAAAGTAATTGTAATATGAGATAAATGGAATTTGAATCAAAACGGACGGTGATATTGTCAAATCAAAATAATAAATTTTTATTTTGAAGCCATTCTTTAAATAAATTATTGTGGATCTAAACTTTAAAATTGGCGTAATAAACTATTAGAAAAATTTAAATTAACACGCCATAAACATCTTTATCATGTCAATTTTGAATTGTCGAAGGCTTTAATTTGTGAGTTCTAGTAGCATTGACTCCCAATAAGACTGTAATTCTGAAAAATTTGATATAAACTAAAAATAAAATATATATTTAATATTTTAATAAAACAATGTACTTTTTCTTTTACCCTAAATAAATGCTGTGAAAAGAACTTAATGTGATATTCGATAAAATAAACAGGTTTCATCATCATTGTAAATACAATAAAGAGTATAACGAAAAAGAAGTTTTTGTAATTTTTGCTGTTTTAGTAATAGTGTTTCTAATAAATAACTAGCTGCTTCACCATGTATTTGATAGATACAAAAATTTTCGTGTTTTTCAAATTTCAATTCGTCTATTTAAGAAAACAATATTTTCTTTTTCAATATTAAAAGCTTTTGCAAAATCCGTAGTTTTTTTAATAAATGATTCAGTAATAATTATTTGAGCTGTGGTTGTATTTTCTACCTATAAACTTATAGCTTTCTCATTAGGTGCATGTTTTTTTGGTAATTTTTTTTGGAAAATTCACAAATTCGTCATTTCAAATCATCACTAATAGCAGTTTGTTGACGTTTTACCTTAAATTCTGTTGATATAATGAAATTAAAAGAAAAGAAAAAACAACAACAACAACAACAACAACAAGAATAAAAATAAAAATAATAGACAATAACAACGATAAGAATAAATTGAAGTCTTGGCGGGAGATTAATAAATAAACAAACTTTAGTATTACAACAAAGGTGATTATTTTTGATTTAAATTGGAAATAACGATAAGATAAGGAGAAAAATATCTATTTAGTCTTTTA
>JAAOMT010000129.1:1058869-1095865 GCA_016748015.1 Geosiphon pyriformis | reverse complement strand
ACCATGTTTTCAATAGACTTACCTTTTCATTCTTTAATCGAAAAAATTTGGCAAGTCTTTTAACTAAAAAACTGACATTTGGCCTCGATCAAAATTTTTTTGTTAACTGAATTTTCTGATTTTGATTTGTTGACATAAGTATTAGATTGAAAAAGTATATATATTTTTACTAATCTAATTTTTTTTGATTGAATTTTAAAGGGTATACTAATTAACTCTGAAACAAGGAGACATGTTTAAATCGGAGACCTTAGGAGAGTTTAGGCTGCTTTCTCTCAAAAATTACACCATCGTCTGAAGCAAACGATGTTCTTCAAATATAATTTTTTTCGGTCTGGTACCAACCTTCAAACTAACCTTATAATTGCGAATGATCATCGAAAGCAATATCTTAGCTAGATTCATTGCAAAAAAGCGACCAGGACAAGCGTATCGACCAAGTCCAAATGACAAAAAGCCACGGCTAAGTCGAGTAATTGGCTCATTTTTATTTAGATATCTACGAGGATCAAATTTATTCGGATGAGAACCATGAAGTTCTTCACTCTCAATCACACTTATAAAATCACATATTACTTTTCCATCTATAGCCGTATTTCAAAACATTTTTCAAGTTTAGTAAAATTGACGGGCGAAAAATATTCAAGTTGCTTCATAACCTGGAATGCAACTCACTTGGGGGAATTTGATATCCATTTGAAAGCGTGATTGGCGACGAAGACGTATTGAGCTTTGGTACGTTCACTAGAGAACAGAAGGAAAATTTTATATTAAGCCAAGTAATGGGAATAAAAAAAGTGGAAAACTACTTACAAAAATCCTCATTGTATCGTATCGATTCTTTAACAAAACTATCAAGCTTAACCATCTTCTCAAGTTGGGCAATTGTAGGAAATCCATCAGGTCCATATTCTTTGGCAATTTCTTCTTGTTCTTCTACTAACTCTTTTTGATATTCAGTCTCTGCTGCGTAATCTAAAAAAGATAAAAAACATATTATCAATCAATCAATCAATAGATTGAAATATTTGGCTTAATAAAAAATTAGCCTACCTAAAATTGCGTCTGCTATTTTCAAACTAGTTGGGTAAACAGAAACAAAAATCAAGGTGTAAATGAATCTAGCCATGCGATTGTAATCGATCTTTTCTTTTTCCCCGGCTAAACTATCGTTTAAAATCCATTGTATGACATCGAGCTGTTCAATTATATAATAATCAAAAAATGTAACACGAAATTATTTAAAATAATTAAAATTTGATATGAATTTTTTACCGGTGGATTTTACTTATCCCCCTGCTCCCTCATCTCTTTAATGCGCTTTTCAACAATTAGTGGGAGTTTTTTTATTAATTTGGCGCGAGGTTTTTGACCTCTTAGTCTGCTCTTCCAACTACGAGGATTTAAAAGAATCATCAATATATTCAATATCTGCCCACAGATTCAATGTAAACCAAATTTAAACATACAGAAGATGTTGTTTATAAAGCCAAGGATGAATAAAAGCCAATGTCCGAGGATATTTAAGAAAATCAAAGATATCGTTGCTAAATCGAGCACAAGAGGTTATTAATTCCTGGTCACGGGAAAGTTCCTGAAATTTCACCAAATAAGGATCTAAATGAGATCTATGAAACGAGAGAGTGGTGATAAATTTAATTCAAGATTTTCCTCACTTCACCAATGAATACAAAAGAAGTAGCAAATGCATTGATATCTTGAATTGTTTCGACCAAAGAATAGATTGTCTTGGGCTCTTTTAGAGAGAGAAACAGAAGGATGGTTAATTATATCACCGAGTATATGAAAATTTGATTGAAAATCTAATGATTTTAACCTTTCGAAATCCCAAAATGTTTTTCGACCGATATTTTTGCTCGGTATTGAATTCCTTCATTGAGATTTGGGATAAGTGGTGTGATTCTATCGCGAGTTAGAGGCACAAGGGCTCTTTGTGTTGGATGATCAAGACCCAGAAGTCCCATAAGGGGAAATGCCTTTTGTAATATTTTTTTGATGATAAAAAGAATAGATATCGATAACCGAATTCTTATATTTAAATTGAATAACATACCGTCTCTATAGCTTTTATGTTACTTGCATCTTTATTTATCATAAACTCCTGAGCAGAATCATTTCCAGCAATGCTGTAAACTTGACCGTATTGATAAATTCTGTATATATCTCCATACTAGAAAAAGACGAAAGTTGTTAAACTAAGAATAAAATTTTGGGGCTAGTTATTTTATATAAACTTTAATGATAAACCTTTTCCCGACATCTTCTCAAAAAGCCTTCACAATCATTCCGAATCTCGTAAGTATGTCCGATGAAGGGATATTTATAGGGGACAAGGGGTGGTTCATTCTTTAAAAGATTTCAATAGTGAATGATCGAACATTAGAAAAGAAGAAACCGTGTGGTGAATTAACCTTCGATTTAATACCCACCAAATTATACTTTGGCTTTCTTAAATAATAAAATGTGAAAGCTAAGATCGTTACAAGAACGAATGAGGGCCCGAAACTAAAAATGAGAGTGATGAAATTAAACATGGTTGCAATCGATTAATGAGGGCAGGGAGGGGGGCTTTTATATTATTGACATTTTTCTAAGCCTTTTGATCTTTGAATGATAATAAACAAGTAATAGCTCCTAAACTCAGAAATATCGATCTTTATCATGAAAAATATTTATCAATACAAAATTCCAAGTCTTTTAATTTTGGGAAATAAATTTTTATATGTACGAATTTTGTGATTCGTCGTCCATTGAAATAAATATATGCAATAATATTTAGAAATAATCAAGAAAGACTAGTAAAACTGGGCACCCTAAAAGTAGAATGAAATTCGACGAATCAAGTTTAATTTATATTTGAAAGATCACAAAATTTTGATAGGTTCTATGATTCCAAAAATTTTATTATTTTGATTTAGGTTATTTAATAATGATTTAAAATATGTACCATAACGTTCGAACTTTGCATGGCGTGCGAAGAGGTGAGGATACTAAAAATAATAGTTATTAATCAACTAATCAAATAATTGTGTTATGGTTTAACTAATTACAATAAATACAGTTAATTTTTAAATATTACCATTTCTCAAAAAATTCGTATTGACCTAACTTGAAACAACAATTTCAATGAAATTAATCTACAATTTTATTTGTTTGCATTCCTGAAAATTTTAATTACTAGTGGTTTTCCATCATCAATCAACGGTATACGACCCACTTTCGGATCTAACAACAGATGGGGTTTATTTTATGGGGACCAAGTATTTGCGTATGAAATTTATTTAGTCATGAATAGTGCATTTGAAAGGCACAATATATTTTAGATTTTGAATATAGTGTTCATCATTGATATAGTAATTTAAAAAAAAAGAATTCAAATGATAAATGGATTTAAAATACATATATAAGGGTTTCGGTTGTTCTTTATTAATTTTTGAGTGGGTAGAATATAATTAGTTTTTAATTATTTTGACAAGTAGCTGCACAAAATCACTATTTGAACTTAGTGTCATATTTACAATGTCATTGAATGCTTAGTAACATTTGTGCATTTTACAAAATCGGTTAATAATTGAGTAAAAATAATCAATGATTCTGGCTAAGTAATATTTGAATCATTAATAATAAATGTGAAATAATAATATATGTTAATTGATGATTAAGAATTATGAGGATAATTTTATGCTAATTTCAGTTTAAATCTCAACTGATAACAACAGACAGAAAGAAGATAACTAATTTAGCCTTATAAGCATTTTACAAGACAATTATTTTTTTTAATTCAAAATTGAAAAAAATTAAACATTGTTATTTTTTATTAAAACTAATCAGCAAGCAAAAGCGAAATTAACAGATTTAAGATTTCTATAATAAACAATAACATATTGTTACAAATCAAAAAATTTTAACTTGACAGCAAAAACACTCCCAAAGCAATTTAATGCTATTAAAAAATACACTTAAAAGAATATAACAAAAACAAAGCAGCTAAAACAAAAACAGAAATCACAAAAGACTTTGTAATCTTAAAAGTAGTAAAAAAAAGAGATTGAGCAAGCTGAATTTTAGTAACAGCATTCAAGAATTTCTAAAATGTAAATTAACGCAAAAAAATTAATACTAACAAAACTAAGTAGTAATTAGAAAACAGTCTTTATATAAACCAATTTAATTTTTGAAAAAATACCAGATATTAAAATAGAAATTACTTTAAATTAAATAATATTATAATAAAATTGGATAAAATTACATAATTTGCTTTGTTTTTTATAATTGATAGTAATTTATTAAAAATAATGGCATTTAAAAATATGGGTATTTGTTGATATGTATTTATTTTCATAAATATGTTATTATTGCTTTGCAGAAATTTTGTTTAAAAAAAACTTTTAGCCAAACACAAAAAACTGCTTTTAGATCAGCCAAAGGTTGTTTTACATTAGAAATATTTAAAAAAAAAATTTTGCAACACTTTTGTCTCGCTGTTTCTACAATTAAAAAACTTTGTGAGTTGTAATACTATAAACTATTATAAAAAAGTAAAAATTACTTTTTTTGTTCTTTTCTCTGGTTGTAGTTATAAAAACAAAAAAAAAGGTTATTATTATTATTATTATTATTATTATTATTATTACTGCATTAATTATAATATAATTTAAAAAAATTGAAATTATATAGATTGCTATTAAAAGTGTTTCTTAGTTTTTTAATAATTAAAAAAAATTAAATTTGCATTTTTATTTTTTAGAATGTAGAATAATTTTTTTTTCAATTTGCATAAAAACCATTGTGGCACTTAAACTACTTACATTTTAACAAATTTATTATTATTATATATTTTAATTTAATACATAATCTAAAAATAATATTTATTTACATTTCATTAAATGAAAATTTTGGACCCAATACAATTTTTTTGTTGTATAATTTTTTTAGATGGTTTCAACGTCTGCCAAGTGACTTCCATTCGCTGATACATTTCTTATTGAATGTAACTTTATACTCCCATGGAGTTGGCCATTACAGATTATGTCATTTAGCAATGAACCATGTGTGCGACTAATAATTCAGCACCTGTATTGCTCTATTATAACCCTTGTTTTTTTCAAGAATGGGGAATGGTTGTAATGAAATACTTAGGTACTGCAAAGACACTGGAGGATAATATACAAAATTCTTCTTTGAAGCTGAGCACCAAGGAAAAGGGTCTTATATGCCAGGATGTTTCCAATGCCATTCGGCTATTTCATAATAACAAGTATGTCTTTGGTAACCTTAGAGCGACTAATATTGTTATCACAAACTCATTGGATAGTAGACGGTATCAAGCGCAGCTGATTGATTTTGATAGGGTTGGCCAAGAAGACATTGATAAATATCCTAATCTGAATCCTCATATTGACTGGCCTGATGGTGTCGGTGGTGGAATGTTGATGAAAAAAGACCACGATCTCATATGGCTTGAACGATTGGGCAGAAAATTAGAATTTCTTTCAGAAGTGGAAATGTTATAAATCTGTTATCGAATAAATTCTTCACTTATTATCAGTGCCATACTTATTAATTGTTAAATGATAAAATTACATATAGATATGAAAAGAAAATGTGCTTTTTGAAAATAAATTGGAATTGTGGTTGTTCAAATATAATTTCCAGAGAAAAGTTTAGCAAATTATGTAAGCCATTTCAAGCTTTTTTTTAAACCCAAGCAAAATATATTTTTAATGACCCGGTTAAAACAATAGATAAATAAGTAATAAATACCAGCTGATGTTTTAAAAAGAAAACATATGCTAATAGAAAACTTTTTATTATTGAAATTGCAATATATCTCTGTTAAAAAATGTATTTCAATATATTGAGAATTGACTGTATTTTAAAGATATTAGAAATTATTTAACAATAAATAATATTGTGCTGCACATTTACAACAATATAAAATTAAGGCTGTGATAAAAACCCAAAGTAATAATTAATAAAAAGTTTCTTAAAACTATGTTAAAGTTTAAAAATTACTAATTTTAATAAAAATATTAAGTATATAATCCAATTGTTTATATTTTTATTAACAGAAACAAATTATAAATCTGTTTATTAAAAACTTTTACAGGTTTTAAATAAGAGCATGTTAAAAATTATTAAAATATTATGTATTTTATAAGTTATAGTATTAATTAACACTATAAAACTAAAAAAGTTTTTAATCTTAGATCTTTATTCTGTTTTGGGAATTTTTTTAAAAATTGAATGGTTTGTAAGAATATTAACATTTTTTCTTTAAAACAATTAACTTTGAAGTTATTAAAACATAAAAAATAGTTAATAATGCTTTTATTAAATTTATATTGTTAATTAAAAAAGTAAATATTTTTAAAATTATCAAAAAAATTAGATCTTAATTTATTTTAATACAATTCATTTTTTTTGAAATACAAAAGACAATATTGTATTAAAATTATATGTAACAAGCTAATAGATAAAAAAAACAATATTGTATAGCAATAAAAATAACAAAAGAGTAATTCAACTTTAATGTGTGAATTGAATTAGTAAAGATTTAATGTGTGAGATTAGTCTTATAAATATTGCAGCCACTATTATTTCCAAAAGATAACAAAAGAATTTGAAGAATAGTCTATACTATTAACAAAAGATAATACACTGATATAATTCTATGTCTTATGTCAGTACTTTTAGAATTTAAAATTAAGTATTAGTTATACTTTTCAGTAAATGGTTAGGTAATATACTTCACAAAAACTGACAATTATACAAATCAAGAAAAAAAAGGAAAAGAAATAGTGAAAAAAAATAAAAAAGTTAATATTGTTGTATTAATCTTTGTTTTGAATGAATTAAAAAGCTTTTTTAAACAGAATTTTTGCAGTATCTAACTATAAAATAAACAAAACAATTCAAGTTTCTAATATTTATTATATAAAATTATAATTGATAATTTAAAAAATAAAGATTTTATCAAAACTGCCAAGAAATATAAAAATAATATCTTAAGAAATAATTTTTTTTGATAGTAAGTTTATTTAAGTTATGAATAACAGTAAATTTTTATCTTAAATTTTACAATAATTACAATTAATGTTGCTAAAAAAACAAAAAAAAGTTTTTCTTTCAAGAAATTTTTGTTTTTTGTTAAATAATAGTACTATTTTATTCTGTTTTTTTATTATTTATTATTTTTTATTAAATTTTATAAGTGATTTTTTTTATTTAAATATTTTTAAATAGTTTAAATATTATTTATTTTAAAAATATATGAGACAAATTTTTTTTTTGAACTGTAACTTTTGAATTTCATTGCAAATTTGTTTTATATATATTATTTTTATATTATAATAATATGAAGACGATTAAAAAATAAAATATGAAACAAAATTAACATGTAATTATTTTAATAATTTTTATTTTTAATTAATTATTATTTTACATTTATTATTAATTATTTAATTATTATTAAATTATTTTATTTTCTTTCTTATTTTTCCTTTTATTATTATTACAGATAGCCTAAACTGGTTGCAATTCTCCAGAAGGTGACTTTAGCACAAAACATTAAAAAAATTGTCTCTTAGGATGTAGAGAGAGTTACTGTTAGCAATTTACACATTCACATTATTTTAGATAGTTTACAAACAGAGCTTTTCTGTAAAAAAGTTTATTTTTTTTAAAATATCACTAGAATTATTTGGAAAATAAAATTAATTATTTTTACAACTACAATATTCACAAAAAATTTCAGAAAAGTTAGCAAACCCTTTTAGTAACAATTTTAACAGTTTGTGGTGTTTAGCAATTTTGAAACCCAAAATCTTTTTGTAACATGCTCCATATAGGACAATTATATATGTTAAGTAAATAATAAGAATATATGTAACAATTATTATTAAAATTTTATATAATTTGATTTTTTAATTTACAAATTTTAATTCAACTTGTAATTAATATAAATATATTTTAAAAAAAAACAAAATAATTTGATTAATAAAGCTTGTATGAAAAAATAATTAAAGTCAATTGTACTTATTAATTATTAAATAACTAGTTATACTTATGGATTAATATAAATCATTTGTAATAATTGATATAAAAATTTGAAAATCTTATGGTTTCGATGACAATAAATTAATTTAATCCGTAAAATGGTAATAATTTATTATATCTAAAAAACAAACAACTATAATCTAGCTAGAATTGGTTCAGTGAAGACTGGAATATATTCATCCTCCTTGATATCATTAAAAGGTTTTAACATTAACTTCAAATTTTTACCCGCAATATCAAAAATTTTAGGCTCCCAGTTAGAATAGTCATTTCTCAGTTTTAATAATGCGGGACCCAATTTTTCTGATTTGATAATCTTTTCGTCAGAAACAAGCCCACGCATAGCCCATGGGATATAGTTCTTGTTTGCTGGTTGTTCAAAGTTGTATTCGTTGATTTTCATCTCAACATTTCGATAGGTTTTTGTTTCATACAAATGTCTGATAGCCGATCTGGCAAAAATAAAAGAAACAGAATATTTATTTAGGAATTCTTTCGAATAAAGTGAAAGGTGGAAAATTTTCAACTCACGTATAAACTTCATCTTCTGTGGTTATATGACTATGTCCTTCATCCTTCAAATACCCCATCAAAGAATCGCTGAGATGAGCAAGAAGTCCATAGTCGGTTAATGAATGATTTCGAAGTTGAATAAGAAGTTGAACTAACTCGACAGGAAACCGCTTTTCTTGATAGATGGTTGGACTAACAAAAAGACCGCGCATAATTGATGGATGATCAATGGCCGAGTTGAGGGCAGAATGTAACTAAAATATGACAAAAATTGTTAATCAAACCGCAAAAAAGAACATTGCCGCTACCTTTTGACGAAAAAAATTTTGAATCAAACCACCATGCAAACTTACCGGCACAACTTCGTCATTTCCAGAAGCAAAATATAAAAATTTGATACCAAGTTTAAGAGCTTTTTGTGTAGCAAGGATGTAATGTCGGGAAATCAACTTTTTCGAGTTTTGAAAATCAAACAATTCTACACTTGCTGGATCTCGCACTAATCCTGCAATTCCCCTCAGCAAGTTATATTTTTGAGCGGGTCCATGAGAGATGCCGGCCAAAAGTAATACACAAACACGTTGGCGTGATGGATCAATCAATTTTTCATCCAGTAAACGAGAGAGTAACAATACACTTGTAGGAACACCTTGGGAATGACCAACGATGAAAACTGTCTTTGCATTCTTCATTTTCTGGCTCCAAATTGGGGTCGCCTTAATTTGATCTAAATATTGTTCGCTACGATCGTTACAGACCCCGTGACCATGTAATGGAATACTGAATATATCACCTTGACCTGGTGAAAGACCCAATTTTTTTCTTAAATTAACCTCCAGTTTTTCACAAAAGGGTTGGGATTTCAAATTTTGTACTGGTTGAAGAATTTCTGGGAGCCATCCGTGAACACCGATAATGGTAATTGGTTCTGATTTGTCATATGAGCTTTCTGATGCAACAAGAAGTTCAGCTGCATTGGAAGTATCTTCGTAGATTGGGAAAATCATATTGATCAAGAAAGAGATATTTAATATTTTTTGAAAGATTAATTAGCGTCCAATAGAAAACTGATTGGGATTTTTAATTTTTTGATGAACTTTGGTAGTTACAAGAGCTTCCTTTAAATTATTTCAAAAACGCAAAGCCACCTTCCTGTTTTGAATTTTTAAAAAGAAATTATATTCGCTAATATTTTTCAAAACATTGATATCATGCAACGGCGGCTGTAATATCTCCCGTTACAAAGAATTATAAACTTCAGTGATTTCCTTTTTTTAATAAACTTTCATATGTATGTTTGTTTTTCTTGATTTCATTCGAATTGCTTTAAAGGGATAAAGATCACTAGGATCTTGAACTCATTGAATTCTTTGTTTTGTAATTTATTAAATGTATTTGGATATTATTTATTGAAGAATCATACCGGAGTTATCTATGTGGATCATTTTAAAAAATTTTGCTCCGATTTCTTTTAAAACTCCGGTTATTCACCATAGGAATAAGGCGTGTAGATGTACTGATAAATTCATTGCCAAAAATACCTTATTTTTTTTTACTTTGGAGAATATATTACAATGCAAATATTTAATATGTATAATGCAAATATACAAATTTTACAATTAATTGTTAAATTAGAAGACATGAAAATGAAAAATAAAACTTATTTTAATTTAGTTTATTAATAAATTTGCCAAAAAAACAAAATGTTATCTAAACTATCTGTATCAGAATACATTAAGTAATTTTGAACAGGTATCTGTTTCTACAATAATTTAAACTCAATATTTGGATATGTATTGTATAATTTCTATAATTTATTTTATTATAAACTGGATTTATTTCACAATCAAAAAATAATAATTAATTTTTTTTACTATAGTTTTTATTAAACACAAATATAAAATAATAGTTATAATTAAAAATATTCTTTTAAATTATTTCTTGATCTTGATCTTTGTTTTTGTTTTTTATTCTGCAAGTCCAAGTTATTGACATTTGGGGTTTATATAAAAAAAATGATTTCGTATCATCATAAAATATCTGATATAGATTAGCATTTATATGATTTTTTGTCTTTAGAAAAATTTTAGGGCTCCAAATTTGTTCTACAAAGAGTTAATGGGGTACAATAAAAAAACTTTTAAATTATTTACAATTTATATGTTTTATTTTTAAAATAAAGTTTGAATTTCAAAATAATAATAATAATAATAATAATAATAATAATAATAATAATACAATTACTAAATAACTCGGACAATTTTCTCTATTAGACTTTAACCCCAAGAAATTTTTTTTTAAAATTGGGGAACCTTATTTATTTATATGGAATAAAAAAATTCCTGATTTCTATGTTATTTTCAAATTTGGGTCACAAAGTGTTCTAAGCATATCTTTCTAAATTAATTTTGTTGCTGCCTAATGTGGTCTAGGGATATACAGATTTTAAAAAGTTACTCATATTGAGTCTAGATAAGATTTTATTGAATCAATAAATAATAATAATAATAATAATAATAATAATAATAATACGAGGATTATGGTTTTACTATAGATATCCAAAATTCATTTTTAAAACTCAGTTTTCATTTCATATCTTAGTATATGTACTAAATATTGACGTTAATTAAATCTCCGATTTAAAGAGTTAAAGATTGATTAATTAATATATTTTATATATACACTAGAAAATTTGCAAAGAATTTTAATGTTTTAATTAAATGGCTCTCTTTTATATCATCATCATTATCGTCCTCCTTATCTTTCTTTACATTTATAAAACAAAATTCTTAAAAGCGAAAATTCAGGGCTTGAAGGAATTACCTGAAGCACCAGGCCGGATTCCTATTTTTGGTAAGTTTTTGGAATTTTGCATTTTATTAATATTATGATATTCGAGATCTTAAATTTCCCATTTTTTTTTATTATAGGACATTTATTTTTAATAAGTCGTGGTATTTATAAAACGTAATTAGAATTTTAAATCTTCAAATTACTATGAATTATTTATTTTACTAAAATAAATTTGTTTAATCTAGTTTGGGAGAGTTAGGTGACATATTTACAATTTACATCGGCCCTCAGCGCTTTATCATTCTAAACAGCCCTAAAGTTGTTGACGATCTTATTCAAAAACGTAACTATCCATTTTATTGAATTTATGAGATTCTATTCGCCTAGAAATCTAATCAAATAGAAAAATTTTAATCTTTAATAGGAGGTAACATTTATTCCTCTAATAAAATCACATATTTAACAGGAACTTTCACACAAAATAAGAGTATAACTGGTTCACCTTATAATGAGTGGTATCGAAGAGTGATGATGTTTGGTAGGTAATTAATTAATATACTGATTATTTATTTTTGAAAAAAAAAAAATTCTTGAAAAACTTGATATTAAATTAAAAATTTTCAATGCTCACTTTGATAGCTCCTAGCTTTTTAACTCAACAAAAAGTTGATTCGTATTATAACTTAATTGGACAAGGCACCAATGACCTACTTAATAAAATTTTGAATGATTGCAATGAGCCAAATGGCATCGATCCTTATCATTACTTACGTTTCACCTCATTCAATATCATAATCAATGTCCTCTTTGCAACCCAATTGAAAGATTTTAATGATCCACTTTTTAGAAAATTAGAACGGTGTTTTACAACAACTCTCGAAGCTTTTGGCTTTAAAAATCTGTTACCAAATTTCTTCCCAATTTTATTCTCATTTCCTCCTTTTCGACAGGAGATTCCAAAACTTATAGAAACACGTAACGAATGGGAAATAGTAACGCGAAGCTTATTGAAAAGAGTAGAAGATGATTTGGAAAAGAAATCATGTGTTTCACGAGATTTTTGGAGAAATTGAATGAAGGCCTCATTGATGAGTTGGGTGTTGTTAAAGTGTGCAATGATTTTATATTACAAGGAACAGTGAGTTCAGAAATTTTATTTTAATAGATGAAAATCGCTATTGTGACTCGGATAATTTCTTTGTCAATTCTAGGAAAGCGTGGCATCTACTATATATTGGCTTATTGCAATTTTGGCAAATAATCCAAAATTTCAGCAGAAAGCGCACGAAGAATTAGATAGAGTAGTTGGACATGAACGTTTACCAAACATGTCTGACTTTAATTCACTTCCATATATCCGATCGTTAGTTAAAGAAACTCTTCGTTGGGTTCCTCCAGTTACGAAGCATTTTTATACTCTGCGGTTGAGTTTTTTTTAGGCAAAAGCAACTTAACTTTATATTTCTATTATTATTATTAGAATCCAACACCACTGAGGTTTCTTGAACAAGATGATGAATATTTAGGATATCATATACCAAAAAATTCATGGATCTGCTTAAATATTTATGCTTAAAATTCAGACAAAAATCGATATCAAAATCCCGACGTTTTTAATCCGGATCGGTTTCTTGATTCAAAAGAAAGTATGGCTGCTTCGGCAAGAGGTCCCTACCAAAATCGAGATCATTATTCTTTTTCAATTGGGAGACGACTTTGTATTGGAATTCACTTGGTAATTTTTAATGATTCTTTTGTGCCTTCATATTATTTTCCCCCTAGATTTCTAAAAACAAAATTTATTTTTAATAGGCTGAAGCGGAATTAATTTTTATTTTAAGTGGGCTACTTTGGACCTTTAAAATTGAAAACGTGAAACGAGATACAATCGGAAGGCCGCTTCCAATTGATCTAAACAATTCTTTTACAAAATTTCTTCAGACTCCTAATCCATATAATGTTCGATTCATTCCGAGACATCAAGAAATTAAACCATTTTAATCTATAATTAAAATATTAAAACTCTTAAAGTTATACATTTAATGGAGCTATATTAATATTCATATTTTTATTATAATATATTTTTTAATTTAATTGGTTTATTTACATAATTATAAATGTATTAATAGAATAAAACTTTTTAAATAATGCAAATTTTGTTGTAAAAAAAATCATATTTTATTTATTTTATTAAACAAATTATTGTTCCGATTAATAGTATTTATTTTTTCATATTAAATTTCTATTTAATTTTTTTCAATTCAAATTTCAAGATTCACAATATTTTGAATATTTCAAAGAGTAAAAAAAGATTTAAATAATTAAAGTATTATTTACACTATAATTTTCATAAGCCCATGAAAAATGTTTCATGCAAAGTATTAACCAAGAATTTCCTTTTTTCAACAAATCCTATTTATTAAAAAATAAAAAATTGATTATTTTTGCTTGTTGTGTAATATATCAATAAAATTAGGCATATGAATTTATTTCTTGAAAGGTCTTTATCAAAAGATTTTTCTAGAAATTCCTTTTTATAACCCCAAGAACATGAAAATATTCTTCCCAAACATGCATATTTTTAAAGTTTTCATAAAGTTTCACACTACTTTCTAATTTGTTGGAAAAAAATTTGGGCCATTAAGATAATTCGTGCAGTCTTCAAATATAGTTCCAAAATAAGGGGTGTCATGGGTGCTTGTTCCTGTACCATCTGTCTCTAAATTACATTGCTGCAAAATGAGAAAAAACAAAACTATTAAGCTTTTCGCTCTTAAGAAATTTTTAAAAGTTTAATGAAAAGAAGCAGACATACCAAACTTTCACCATATTTCTTTTGACTTTTTTTTGAAAATCCTGGACATTCATAAACTATTGGCTCATTACAATCGCAATCAATATCCGCAATCCAATACTCAGTGCCAGGGTGAATATATTGTACACCCGTTACCGAATATTTCGGGAAATGGGGAAAAAGTTCATTAGTATGTGTAACCCTGTAAATATTTAGTTTATTGCTTCGCTTGTTGATTTGTTCAGAAAATTGATGATTCCCTGGACTTGGAAAGCCAATGTTAATTTGTTTAGCAAGTTGATAATCCCCTGGACGTGGAGAGCCAAAGGTGACAACATGAATGTAAACATTTTCATCGAGAGCTAGGAAACCCAGGAGTAAAAAGCCTAATATTTGGGCATAGACTGAGTGGGTAGGAAATGAATGGTCAGAATTCCAATTTAAAATTTATTTTAGAACCTTGGAATGAAAAATATTGACTTTATAAAATTTCTTACATCCTCCAACTCTATGCCCAGTTAGAAAAATATCGATCAGTTGTTTTGATCCCATTCTATTTCTAATTTCGTCAATTCCATGCCTTATTTTAGCTATCAAAGCTCGAATATATTGGTCTTTGAACATATTCCACCAATTTAAATCAACTTTAAAATAACCATTTGCTCTCAATTTCGTCATTTGAAATTTGGTAGTTTCTAATTGTGTTTTGGTTATTTTAGGCCCTAATTTTTCAGAGAAATAGGCAAGAAAGGTTGAAAATTATGGTCCAAAATACTTTTTAATTATTAAAAAAAAAAAAAAAAGTATTTTTTTTGTTGCTTTAAAGTAAGAAAGAAACCTTTCCAAAAATTACCGCCAAAATATCCATAAATCATTGAAACTTCTGGATGGTATGAAACATCACCTGATAAATTAAGAAGTAGGATGGTGAAATTTTTGATAAGAAAAATTTTATTTAACAACTGTCTTACCAATAAATTCTGGACTTGATATTGAAGCCTTAGCCTTAGGAATGCAATATGCAATATTTGCCCAGAAAGCCATTGTAGTAAAAAGTTCAAAAAGGTCTTTATTTTTTAACAACGTCTTGGGTGGGATAAGATTTTTATTATTGTCAAATCCCTTAGCTCTTGGAAAGAGTGTTTTCTTTTCATGATATATATTTTCTTGATGGGTAAGATTTAATTTTAATTTGGGTAACAGTAGTTTGTATTTTACTGGAGTGGTTTTTCTTAAAAATTTAGTACATTGATCTTTGAAAAGTGCCAAACAATTAAATAAAATGTAAAAGAAAAAAAGTGCTAGAATAATTTTTTTTCCTATAGTTTTTTTTTTAGACGAATAAATGTATTTATAATTTAACATCATTTTTCGAGAAAGATCAAGGTAATTGAAATGAGGGCTTCAAACATTTATTTTTTAAATGTACATGAAACAATGGATTATCTTGGTCAGAAAAATGAAATAATATTGACAATCTGTATATAATTTAGTTTTTTCTAATTTTAAAAACTTTTTGAGATCGAGGAATGTTCTCCATTTATATACTGTAAATCGAATGTAATTATCATCTTTTGACCTGTAATTTCGTTTAAGATTTTATTTAAAAAATTTTATTTTCATAATTTGATTTAAAAAAGGAAAATTTTCGGTTCTTTCTATATTTATTCAAATCAGATTTTTTGAAGTTTTTGATTCATTGATTGATTGATTGATTGAAAAAACTATCAGGAGTTTTTGGTTATGCATGAGTAATTAAAAAAATACATTTAATAAATCTTGCATTCGATTCCAATTGGAAATAGTTTTTTCAATGGAAATTTTCTCGCACCCGTGAGCCTCTTTTCATGTTGATATAGTCTGACTGGTATGGTTTAACGTTCTTTGTATTTTTTTTAAAGGAAAAAATCGAGCATTTTCTTATAAAAAATATTTTAAATTCCGTACAAAATGAAATTACATGTATAAGAGGTTTATCGTAATTTATTCTCATTTAAAGTTACCACAACACTATATGAAAAATTCTTGTTATTTAGTGTTTATTTATTTATTTTATAAAATCTGCTACTTTTACTCTGAGCCCTTGCCTTTATATTAAAGATTTTGAATTTTCAATTCAAAACCTTTGAAATAAAAGATTTCTTTACTTGATCGTATTAATACGTGATTATAAGAATAAATTGATTATTGCCAGCCAAGATCAAGATATATTTCTTGTTGTTCCGCATGAAAAATAAAAAATAAATAGACACTTTTAATGGATATAATATTTAAATGAATTCGCTTATTAAATTTAATTTCAGTAAATTTCGAATATAACCAAAAATTCAATATTTTGATTAGCAGTGATGAATTCATCAAAGAAACAAATTCAATTTCTATAAAAATATAAAAAACTTATATTGGTAAAAAGTGTTAAATTCGACCAATATTTTCCATTGTAGATTGAGAAAATAACAAAGTAAATAATCAGAGAAAATTATTTCAGTGCAATTAAATTATTAATTTCAATTTATTAGGCCGTAAAATCGGTTTGAAATTAAAAAAATTTATTATAAATTTTATAAAATAAAATAATTCATTTTTCTTTAAAATTTTTCATCTCATTCGAAATTGAAATTTCATTCACCCTTATAGCCCTTAAGTTTTATTCTGGAATATCTATAATCTTGCCTTTCACAATCCCCAAATCGGACCCCAAAATAGATATCTGGTTTCAAAGTATGAGAAGAATCAGTGGTTCCAAAATTACATTCCTGTTTTGGAAAAAAATCAATTTTAACCTTTTTGAAACTTAGAGAAATGCCCATATTAGGATAAAAAACCTACCAAACTTTCAATGACCTCTCTTTTGTTAACAGTGTCACAATCGTAAAGCCTATGTCTTCCATCAATAGTCCCATAGTTAAAACTCAATTTTTCACAATCACAATCAGGTTCCGAAATCCATATTTCTTTCGTCACATGTCTATAACTAGATGCTGGCAAAAACTCCCGTGGTAACCAATCATTTGTATGTGTCACCCGTAACATTCGAATCAGTCCCCAATTGTTGAAATATTCGCTTGCAAGTCTAGCAAATTCTGGGTTTCCAATTCTTGGAGCACCAAAGGTAATAACCCAAATCATACCCGTTGATATAATATAATTCAGGTTCCATCTTTTGAAAAATAAAGCTGCAAGAAGAGCATAAGCTAATTTTTTAATAAGATTTCGAAAGAATTGTGAATTTAATATGTTAATAATCAATCAATTAGAACGTTTAAGTTTAATATAAAGATATTAAAGCTTACCACCACCAACAGCATGCCCAGTAAAGAAAAATCTATAATATTTCTTTCTTTCGTTAACCTCTCCCAAAATTGTTTGAATTCGTAAGAATAATCGAGGCATCATTTTCTCGACATGCTCCACCCATATCGAATCAATCTTTGTACGTATACCATGCTGAGAAAACTTGAGAAAAGAATTCCTAACTTGTCTTTGTGTCCATTCTTCTTTAGACAAGGTTTCCCCCTTGAAATAAATGGTTATTGCGTTCAATTTTTTTCCAAAAGAATCATATTCATGTTCAATTACATCAGCTGTAGTTGAATTTTTTGGAAAAGAATGTTGTTAAATGAAGCATTTTATCAAAAAAACTTTCTGAAAAACCAAAGGTTGAATTTATTGCTGCTAACCAACAACTTCTTTCCCAATATCAAGACCAATTGAATTATTTTTTCCACAATAAGCCTGATTTGCATGTTGCGCCATTTGGGGTAGCAACTTCTTCAAAGCTAGAGATCTCATTGGTTTTTTCTTTGAATTTGTATTTTGATTTCTTTTAAACCAAGGGATATATTTTGGACTTTCAATTGTACTTTGATTCCTTAAACTTTGAAAAAAAAAATTGGCAAAATTTTCCTTTTCCTTCGCAGAAATTTCATGTTGAAAATATTTCAAGAAATTAATTCAGTAAAAATAAAATCAATAATTATCCAAATTTTCAAAAATATTTACCGTTAATAAATCCTTATTAGTATTAACATACGGGTCTTCAAAAAGTTTCTTTAACCATTTTTGAAAAACAAGAGAATAAGAATGCGTAGTAAGATAAACTTGCAATAAGCCTATTATCATACACAAGATCCAATTAAACCATGCCAGTTTTTTCATTTCAATCTCAATTTCAATATCTTTTTAAAAAGAACAAAATAGACTCTCTATATAAATGTACCATTTATGATTCTTTTTTGTCTATTGTTTACCCACTCGATTATTTCAAAAAAAAACATAAATATACGAGGTTTATACACTGTACAAACAGAAAAAGGTTACTCAATTTAAATAATCTTCTGAATGAGATTAATGGGGAAAATTCAAGCAAAAATTAGTTAAGGTTGTTAAGAATTAAATTCTTATTAAACTTTTTTTTAAAAATTTTTTTTTGAAAACCGTCAAAATGAAAAGCAATAAATTTCAAAAATGTGTTGGTTCGCTTGAATCAGCTCATGGTGTTAAACATTGCAAGGTTAGATTTGTGAAGCTTCCTGTGAAGATCATGACTATTGGGAATTTTAAATTTCTAACCATTTTTATAACGCTCTGTATTTAAAGTTTTAGAAGTTTTTGGCTCTTGTATAAAATTTCAAATCCTGTAAAATTTTGTAAATCAGCAGCATTTGAAACTTTATTTTTAAATTTTAATACCCATTCTTCAAAATATTCTCTTCTCGGTTTGTTATTTAATTTTAAAAATAAATCAGAAAGACATTACTTCAGATCTTTTAGATCAGTTGGGAACGGGAGGATTTGGTATTGTTAAAGGAAGTTATGGGAAAGAGGCAGAATTCTATTTTGGGATAGGAAAAATCAAAAGTATGAACGAAGTGGGGTTACGAAAGTTGCTTTGAAATATCTTAAAAATAGACAAAATATAGAGTCTATCAATTTGGCCGAGGTATTTTTAACAAGTTTCTGTGATTTTTTATTTTATTGCTTTTTCTAACACTAGAAAACGTATCAACATATTACAAATATATCCTTAAATGTTACAATCAAGAATTTGTTATTTTACCATTTACGAACATGGACCTCTGATTTTTTTTCAAGGTGAACGAAGACAATTTTACTTGGGGCGTGTTGTTTCTTATTCTTTTCCAATTCGCTAGTGGCCTAAGATTTATACATGACTCAAAATTGGTACATGAGGAGTTGCGTCCTGGCAATATCCTTTTTTTAAAATCAAATTCCTTAAATTTTGTCATTTCCGATCTTGGCAACATTTTTGGCGTTGTTCAATACCAAGCACCCGAGATATGCAAGGGGAGTCCTCATACTAAGTATAGGGATATATATAGCTTTACTATTATTTTCCATGAAATTATTCTGGGAGAAAGATCTCTTAATAATCCCTCTTTATTTTGGCATCGGCATATTTTATGTACCGAACTCCTATGATAGAGTGTGGTGGTGAAGATAATCACTATGTCTAAAGTACTATAAACTGACCTCAATATCTGGAAGACCATGTAAAATTTACTTTAGATATCAAACAAGACATCTTTGACGCATTCACGAGTTCATCACCGTTACACATGTGGATAAAAAGAAAAAGATTAAAAAGATATTATTAACTCTTAAAGATTTGGATTGATTAGTGAACTACGAATCTTTTTTATGAAGCAGGCTTATCATAATTATTGTAATTATCAACTATCATTTTCTAGAAGCAAAATGATTGAAAGGTGAATGAAAAAATTTGAGAAGGTTTGTAAGTTAGGTTGAGGAGCTAAATAGTTTCATACAATTATTTTGAAGAAAATTAATACTGAACTAAAACAGGAATTTGTTATTTTTTCACTATTTAAGAAATCTTCAAAATAATGTTGATAAGGTGCCTTCAAACCATACGAGAGTAAAATATTGTGGATTTTATACTTCATATTTGTGGCAGCGTGAAAATGAGTAGATTTCTTCTCCGAGATATTCTTTTTATGTATCAAAAATTTCGAGCAGTTACACAATCAACAATTTTTATACAAATTATTATTTCAGCTATTAAATATTATACGTGTAATAAGGTTTATTTAATTAATGAATATTCTATATTTTGTAATTTAATATAATTTATTGTTTTTTATATTAAATCAATATATTATTCCATAAATTCATCAATGAAATGCTATAAATAGATAATAAGAATTTCATATCAATACTTAAACTTTGATTGAATTATTAATTTCAATTTACTAGGCTGTAAAAACAGTTTGAAATCAAAAAATTTTATTGAATATTTTATAAAATAAAATTGATAGTTTCATTCTTTAAAAAAAATTTTCACAGTAACTGAAAAATCTTTCATTTAATCTTCTAACCCAAGAATTATTTGTCTGGGATATTGATAATCCTGCGCTTTACAATCCCCAAATCGGACCCCAAAATAGATATCCGGTTTGAAAGTACGAGAATAACCAATGGTTCCGAGATTACATTCCTGTTTTGGAAAAAAATCAATTTTAACCTTTTTGGAGAGAAATGGCCATATTTTAAGGATAAAAAACCCACCAAATTTTCAATGAGCTCTCTATTAACATTGTCACAGTCGTAAAGTCTATGTCTTCCATCAATAGTCACATAGTTATATCTCAATTTTTCACAATCACAATCAGGTTCCGAAATCCATATTTCTTTCGTCACGTGTTTATAATTAGATGCTGGCAAAAACTCCCGTGGTAACCAATCATTTGTATGTGTCACCCGTAACGATCGAATCAATCTCCAACTGTTGAAATATTGGCTTGCAAGTCTGGCAAATTCTGGGTTTCCAATTCTTGGAGCACCAAAGGTAACAACCCAAATCATATCCGTTGGCATAATATGATTCTCGTACCATCTTTTGAAGAATAAAGCTGCAAGAAGAGCATAAGCTAATTTTTTTAATGAGATTTCGAAAAAATTGTAAATTCAATATGTTAATAATCAATCAATTAGAACGTGTAAGTTTAATATTAAGAAATTAAAGCTTACCACCACCAACAGCATGCCCAGTAAAGAAAAATTTATAATACTTATTTCTTTCGTTATCCTTTCCCAAAATTGTTTGAATTTGTAATAATAATCGAGGCATCATTTTCTCGACATGCTCCACCCATATCGAATCAATTTTTGTACGTATACCATGCTGAGAAAACTTGAGAAAAGAATTCTTACTTTCTCTTTGTGTCCATTTTTGTCTATATAAAATTTCTCCTTTGAAATAAATGGTTATTGCGTTCATTTTTTTGCTAAGAGATTCATACTCATGTTCAATAACATCAGCTGTAGTTGAATTTTTTGGAAAAGAATGTTGGTAATTGAAGCATTTTATCAAAAAATTTTTTCTGAAAAATCAAAATTTGAATTTATTGGTTGCTGACCGACAACTTCTTTCCCGATATCAAGACCGATTGAATTATTTTTTCCACAATAAGCCTGATTTGCATGTTGCGCCATTGTCTGAAGCAACTTCTTCAAATCTGGGGATGTCATTGGTTTTTTCTTTGGATTTGAATCCTTATTCCTTTTAGACCAAGGGATATATTTTGGACTTTCAATTGTACTTTGATTACTCAAACTTTGAAAATAAAATTTCGCAAAATTTTCGTCCCTCGCAGAAATTTCAGGTTTAAAGTTTTTCTTAAAAAATTTTTTCAAGAAATTAATTCAGTAAAAATAAAATTTAGACTTTCCAAACTCAAAAAATATTTTACCGTCAATAAATCCTTAATAGGGTTAATATATGGCTCTTCTAAAAGTTTCATTAACCATGTTTGAAAAACCAGAGCATAAGAATGCGTGGTAGAATAAACTTGCAATAAGCCTATTATTGTAGACAGGATCAAATTAAACCATGCCAGTTTTTTCATTTCAATCTCAAGTTTTGTTCCGTTTCAATTTCTTTTCAAAAGAAAAATAGTCTCTCCATATACATTTATCATTTATGATTTTTTGCGTTTATTGTTTACCTACTGGATTATTTCAAAAAACATATCCGAGGTTTACACATTTTACAAACGGAAAAAGGTTATTCAATTTAAATCTTTAAACAATCATCTGAATGAGATTAATGGGGAAAATTCAAACAAACATCAGTTAGGGTGTTTAAGAATTAAGATTTTCATTAAACTTTTGAAAACCGTCAATATGAAAAGCAATAAATTTCAAAAATGTGTTGGTTCGCTTGAATCAGCTCATGGTGTTAAACATTGCAAGGTTAGATTTGTGAAGCTTCCTGTGAAGATCATGAATATTGGGAATTTTAAATTTCTAACCATTTTTATAACGCTCTGTATTTAAAGTTTTAGAAGTTTTTGACTCTTGTATAAAATTTCAAATCCTGGAAAATTTTGTAAATCAGCAGCACTTGAAACTTTATTTTTAAATTTTAATAACAATTCTTCAAAATATTCTCTTCTCGGTTGGTTATTTAATTTTAAAAATAAATCAGAAAGACATTACTTCAGAGCATTAAGATCAGTTGGGAACGGGAGGATTTGGTGTTGTTAAAGGAAGTTATGGGAAAGAGGCAGAATTCTATTTTGGGATAAAAAAAATCAAAAGTATGAACGAAGTGGGGTTACGAAAGTTGCTTTGAAATATCTTAAAAATAGACAAAATATAAAGTCTATCAATTTGGCCGAGGTATTTTTAACAAGTTTCTGTGATTTTTTATTTTATTGCTTTTTCTAACACTAGAAAACGTATCAACATATTACAAATATATCCTTAAATGTTATGAAATCACAAAAGACATTACAACCAATGAATTTGTTATGGTTTTGCCATTTACGGAACATGGGGACCTTAGATCTTTTCTCAAGGTGAACGAAGACAATTTTACTTGGGGCGTGTTGTTTCTTATTCTTTTCCATTCCATTCCGCTAGTGGCCTAAGATTTATATATGACTCAAAATTGGTGCATGGGGACTTGCATCCTAGCAATATCCTTTTTTTAAAATCTAACCCCTTAAAAGTTGTCATTTCTGATCTTGGATTCTGTCGCCATGCTAATTATTCTTCACAGTCTGGCAACATTTTTGACGTTTTTCAATAGCTAGCACTCGATATATGCAAGGGGGGTCCTCATGCTAAGTATAGCGATATATACAGCGTTGCTATTATTTCCTTTGAAATTATTTCAGGAAAAAGACCTTTGAATAATACCCATCCTAATTAAACGCAATTTTGAGGTAATTGATAGAAAAGACCCTATAATCAAAAAAAATACACCTCAATGTATTCAGGAAATGATTGAAAAAAATTGGTAGTATGACCCGTATTGCAGTAATACTGCAGAACAACTTCAATAAAGAGTTTATTGCTGTTCATGATAACTGTAACTTAAATAAGCCTATCTACGAAATAAGACTCAATTCCAAAGAGATACAAGGTGCTATTCATGATACGATAAGATATAAAAGTTAATTGATTTCAAAACCTGCAAAAAGAGAAAATTCTAGTCGATTAGAGCCTACATGTTCTGCAAATTGTAAGCTTTTTCATTTAGAAAAATATATTAGCAAGAGTTTGTTTAATATAAACCGCTTTTTTTCAAAGCAAAGTTGTGCCATTAGCTTTGATGAATGGTACGTTCACAATTGATGAAATTAAGTCAGCTCGTCTAAGATACCCACTATTTCCATTAAAAAACAGAATTTCTAAGCACTTTAAACCTTTATCAGAATTAAAACACATTTTAATTCTGATAAAGATTTAAGACCCCATTCCTTATGCCAATAATTTGTTGAGTATGATTCTAATATAAATAATTTATTTGATGTATCGACACTTCTAATATTTAAAAACATTGAATAAAAGCTGTCCTTAAATTTTTCTTTTCTTTAGATTTTTGACCATCCAACTCTCGCCAAATTTTTTTGTTAACCATTTGATTTTTTTAAAAAATTATCAAATGGACTACTTTAAAGAACAACAATGTTATTAGACCGTATCCCTTTAGGAAAAAGCCATATTTAAGTAAATTTTTAGTAACTTGAAATTTTAATTTAGAATAAATATAAAAATATATATTATCTTCAGCACCATTTCAAAATATGTTCTGCAATTGGTAACTCTCATGCTCAAAAACATTTTTTTTGGAATTTAGAAAAATTTAAATTTAAGAGGAAATGGTATCGAGATTTGAAATTGGGTTTAGTATGAGACCAGTTCACAAAAAATTGTAATGTTCCATTAATTATACTCAAGATATATAATATAAAAATTACTTAATTGATTTTAATTTTGATTTATTCTAATATTTACAGAGTAAATAATTAACAAACTATGATGATGACGGCTAAGAAATACTTAATGCTATTGATTATAATATTAACTTTTTGCTATAAGAAAAGTGAAATAAAGATATTTAGAATAATTTTAATATGCTGTTGACTTTTTATTTGAACTCGACTTCTTTTAAATAAATAATTATACAAGCAAATATCACAAAATATATTATTAGCTTTTAGATTTAAGAGATTTTGGGTTGATGTCACTTTCATGATTTGAATGTCTTTTATTTTCATATAATAATCATGATTCTCTCTATTCATAATAGACAATTTATCTGATCTCATGCATTTTATAAAATAAACAATCATCAACATCATAATTTATCATATGAGGCGCTTTTCTCATGATGTATCAATGAAATCATTTTCTTTGCTTGATATGATGCTTTGTTTATGGTGGCACTTTTTAAATAATGAGATGGTAAGCCTGTTATAGTATATATATATATATAGAAGCTCACAAAAACTAGAAACGTGTAAAAAGACCGCCATAATTATTAATATATATCCCATCTATTAATAATAGCAAGTCGTTTTTTTAAAAAAAAAATCTTGGCGCTAATTAAAACAGATAACATGAGTGAAAAAGCTAATAAAAATGTCTCTCATAGTCCTAATGCTTCGCAAGAAGAGCGGTGAGATTTTATATTATGTAAATTGTGTTACAAATTTCAAATTATTCAAAAATTTTTGCTATCACGCTTAGTTTGAGCACAGCCAAACAATACTCGGACCAACACGAAGCTCGCACCGGCAAAGAAGTTGATCCAGAAACTGAGGCCACGATTGGTGATCAGAAGGCTGCAACCTGTGATTCCGATCAGAATTCTGAGGTGCGGCAGGAGAGTAAAAAGCAGTAAGAGTGGATCTTTGGAAACGGTTAGATTTGGGTATATTGTAATTAGTATTGAGATCGGCGAAGAGAATTCCCCAATAATGTTCTTTACTATATGATTGGTGACAAAGCAAATGATTTTGTAATATGAACTGTGAAGAATTGTAAATCTTTGAGAATGATAATCTAAAAGCCCTCGCAAAATTTATAGTAAATCAATTGAATGAGAAACTTATATCGCAGAGAAGGTAGTGGGTCTCATAATCCCGAGGCTGGAGAATCGAGACCTTTTGCTGTTATTTATTACAATTGAAGAATAAGTTACTGTTTTTGATGATCTCTGAATTAAATACTCAATGATAATAATGATGATGTTTTACAAAGTATCTAATTTATACTAATAATTTTGCAAATATTATTTGGTTCCATCAAAAGTTTTAGTCATTAAAATAAAAAAAAACTTTATGTTTTACAATAAAATATATAAAAAAACAAAAGATATTTAAAAAAATACTATGAATAAAGTTTTACAAAATAAATAAAATAAATAATTTTAAGTATTAAAATTATTTATATAATTACAATTTTTATTTTTATTTTTTGTTATTGAATAATTGTCAAAATATAAATATTTAATTTAATTAATTTTATATATTTTTTAAAAAAATTTGATAATTACAATAAAATTTACATATGAAAATATCAAATAATAAAAAATAATTTTCAAAAATTAAGATTATTAAAAAAAATAATTTAGTCAGATTTGAAAAAAATAAATAATAAATTACTTTTTTATATTCAATAATAATTATAGTAGAAAAAAATTCATCTTTTTGCCTCCTTTTTTTTTGGCATCGGCATTATAAATAAGCAGCATGAAGATTATTATTAGTATCGAACTTCTTATGACTATTTACATGTATAACCAGAGTATAAGGAAAATTTTTTAAAAAAGATATTATTAACTCTTAAAGATTTGGATTGATAAGTAAACTACGAATCTTTTTTATGAAGTAGGTTTATCATAATTATTGTAATTATTAACTATCATTTTCTAAAAGCAAAAATGATCGAAAGGTGGATGAAAAAATTTGAAACGGTTTGTAAATTAGATTGATTATAGATATGGCCTTCAAAATGAGGAACTAAATGGTTTCATATAATTATTTTAAAGAAAATTAAAAGTTGTTATTTTTCCACGATTTTCAAAATTTTCAAAATATAAAGTTGATAAGAATAGTAAGAGAGTAAAATATTGTGAATTTTATCCTTCATATTTGTGCCAGCGTGAAAATGTATAGATTTCTTCTTTAAGATATCTTCTTTTTATGTATCAAATAAAAAGTCAAAGCACATAAAAAATTTCGCACAAATTTGATTATCTTAAATGGTAATGTTCTGCAGTTACACAATCAGCAATTTTAATTATTTCGGTTATTAAAAACATTATACGTGTAATAAGATTTTTTTAATTAATGAATATTTTTATATTTTGAAAAAAAAATATATAATTTATTGCTAATTATAATCTTTTATATTAAATTAATATATTATTGCATAAATTTATCAATATAAAAATTATATTGTTTAAACTTCCAATATAATATATATTTATAATTATATAAACCACAATCACTTTGAAATTTCATTATTTGAAAAATGAAATTTTTTATTATGCTTAATGAACGCTGAAAGCTAAAATTAGATCCAAAAACTGCTAGTTATCCAAGGTGAACAAAAAACCTAACCTTTTCTCTTATAGGTCCTATAGTAATTGGATTAATCTATCTAAAAAGGTAGAACTGGAAATGCTAAACCAAGGACATAGAAAAGAGAATATTTGCAGCATCCTTAGCTTCTTCCTCGTCATAAATAGAATTGATAAAATCTTGGGCGTCGTAATCATAACCGGGGATGGTTTCTTCAATATATTCGAATTTCGTACGTTTACTTGGTCCCGTAAAATCATCTTTCGTTGTTTTATAATTGCCGGATGCATCAAAATTTGGTGATTGATTGTCATGATCTTTTTGCTTGCGTTTTCTACCGATATCACATGAAGAGCCTTGTACAGAATTATTCGTTGTTGAACCATCCCTCTTAGAATTTTTAGCAGTAGAAATATTAGCGTCGGGATTTGTTTGGGCTGATATTGGAATTTTTTTTTCAACCGGAGTCCCTTCTCGTTTTTGACGTTTAGTTCGACCTCTCGCGGTACCTTTGGGATTTTTTTCTGAAGGTGTATTACTTTGGATTTCAAAGGTATGATTCAGATATACTTCGCTTGTAGATTCAAGAATTCCTTCATCTTGGTTTTGCTTTCGTTTCCTGCTGCTAATCATGGCGGAGGTTGCTAAATCTTGATCGATTTGATTTTGAGGCTTAACAGATTGGTCAACACCCATTGTTGGAATCTCATTGACTTTAAAAGATAGTTGTTCTACCTTTCTGTCTTGGGAATTCGGAACGGTAGGAGTGGTGATAATTATTTCGTCCTGAGCTGAAATCTCTTTGACATTTTTCTTTAATCGCCCTTTTGTTTCAATTGAATCGGAAGCTTTTTCTTGGGTACTTTTTGTTGATATTTGAGCGACATCAACTTTTTGCTTTTTTGGTCGGCCCCTTTTTACGGTGGGTTTTGATTGACTTTCTGGGAGTTGAGCCGATTCCTTTATCGTAGTTGATTCGGCAACTTTTTCTTGACCGTTATTTCCTGACGCTTGGTCTGGATCTGCTTTTTGTTTTTTAGGTCGACCCCTTTGTACTGTGGTTTTTGATCGGCTTTCCAAGGGTTGAGCCAATTCCTTTGTCGCCGTTGATTCAAAAACTTTTTCTTGGACATTATTTACTGATACCTGGTCTGCATTAGCTTTTTGCTTCTTAGGTCGACCTCTTTTTACGATGATCTTTGAGTTATTTTCTGGTGGTTGAGACGATTGATCAAGATGATCCTTATCTAAAACCGAGTGTAACATGGTCTCAGTATTAGCTAAAGTTTCCTCCAGCTTTGTTATAGTGAAGTTTCTCCGTTTGGCTGGCGGTTTAATATTACTATCGGTATTGTCTTCTGCAGAGGGATCTTCAGTTGTTTTATTTATCATTATTATTTTTACGTTTGACTGCTGTGAATTAATATTAGTTTTTTGTGGTTCGGTGTTTGTAGCTAAGTCATGCTTCTTTGGTCGTCCACGTTGACGTTTTGTTTCTGGATTATTTACATGAGATGGCTCATTAGTAAACACTAATAATTAATTTATAAAGGTTAGTATTGTAAATTTCTAATCGAAATTTTGCCTCTTGATCGGTAAAAATCAGTGAAAATCTTTTTTTATGCAATCGCTTCATTATTGTTGCTTGAGTAATTTTTTCAAGAAATTGAAACTTATTTTTTTAACACTTGAGTACTGATAACTTCTATTAATGTATTTAAATTCTTACTTTTTCTATTGTTGGTTTCTTTGGTCTTTTCAAACGAAGACTGAACTTGCATTTTTGTTTGAGTTGTTTCCTCGGCTTCTGTTTTGATAGGGCTGCCAGGATGTCCTGTAGCCTGTAATGATGTTTGTGTGGTTGTGTTGCCCGACTGTTTTAATTTCTGCGCGACAGATCGGGTAACGGCAGGAACAGTAATATAACGATATTTTTTATTACTGTAGGGCATATTGAAGGTGGAAAGGTAAATCAAGACTGTTTCGAAATTCATTTTAAGATCTTATATCACGCGTTGGTTACGTGCACAAACTTATTGATCCTATCACAGTTGCTGATTAAGTATGTACTAGCCTTGTAATGAAGGGATCCTTTCGAGTGACTCTTATAGGATATAAATAGACCTCTTCAGCTGGGGTGTGAAAAATAATACTTGTTGAATTACTGACCTATCATTACCTGTAAAATTCTCAACGCCACCATTAGGCTGAGAAAATAGATGGATGAATTTTTTTTTTTTTTTCTAAACACCATCACCTTGTTATCACAAATCCAGTCTTGAATGCAACTTTTTTTTCATCACTATTTTTGCTAAACTAATGAGAAATCATTAGACAAATTCATTGTTCTACTGGAAAAAAATTTATATATAGTTTTTGGATAATTCCAAATATCAACAAAAGATGAAATCTAAAACGAAGGATAGAGTTTTTAACCACTGACATCAAGGAGAAAAATACATTATCATGCTCTGTGCTCTATGCTCTGTGTTTATTCATTGAAAAAGTTAAAGGAATAAGCGGGGTCACCTCTAGAAGCATTAACTGGATATGTGTATAAGGTTAGGGTTGGATAATATATCAAAGAATGGAAAACAATATCTTTATCTAAATTGTCTGAATTACATTTTATAAATTTTTCTTGTAATTCCAATTTAATAGCCAAGGGAGATATTGATATTCATATGCATTATATAGCAAACCACACACACACACACCCTAGTATAAATAAATAAACGAGAGTAAAATTAACGCTTAATAAGTTAGTCTTGCTTATTAAAAATCCAAAGGGATTACATAAGCGAAGTATCTGTTAATCAAAAAACTGTTGTAGGTTTATAGAATATATTAGAAGGATAAAGGATATTATTACTGCAATAAAGCATAGAATTTTTTAGTTAATTAGAAATTGTTCAATTTTCGGGGATGTGTTTTAATAATGTTGGAACCTCTTAATAAACTTTTTTACTATGGTGATTTAATAAGAAATTTAAAATATAAATAGTTTAATACTTTAAGAGTTTTGTAATTTTCAAATATTTAATGCAATTAACATATTTAAAAATTGTATCTAGTTATTAGTATTATAAAAAAGGTATATTATTGTTTCAATGTTTATGTAAATTTTCTTTACTTTTATAGTTTATATATAAAATAGAAATATTATTTAAACTTTAAAAAAAAGATTTTTTATATTAAAGTAAATAATTAAAAGTAAATTATCAAGACTTATTCCAAAAATGTAAAAAAATTTACACTTATCAAATTAAAGTTTTAGAAAAAAAATCTTTTACATCAGTTTTATTTATTTTATTTTATTTTATTTTATTTTATTTTATTTTAATTTTAAATAATTATAAAAAACTTAATTTCTATGTTTTTTTTTAAGAATATAAATAATTTTGAATAATCAAATAAATATTAATATTTGTTATTTTTTATTAAAAATTTAATTTTATTACTTATTTTATTTATTATTTAAAAAACACATACCAAACTTTTTTTTAGTTTTTAACAAATTTTTTAATAAAATTAGCAACCAATTTATCAAAATTTTTAATTTGAATTTTTTTAAAATACTTATTTATTTATAAAATATTTTAAATTTTAATTCTGTGACTTATATTTTTACTTTTTTTGAAATTATCTAATTATTGATTTTAATTATAGCCTCAAATAAAAATTTGAAAATTGTAAAGTTTGAAAATAGATATAAATTGTAAAGTTTAAAAATAGATATAAATTATAATAATAATTCTTAAATAAAATAATATTTTATAATAATTTTTTTGTAAAGTTTAAATCAATAATTAATGATTAAAAAATATATCAATAAAAAATTATATTTTTTATAATTTTCAAAACCAAAAAAAAACTCTTCCAATGTTAATGGGTATGATGCGAGAAAATTCAAATTTGACCCATTTTTTTCCGATAATTTAGAAACATCATCAATAAAATTTTGCCATGCCTATTTCCTTTACAAAAAAGATCTTTTTTAACGTTTCTTGAATGAAGTTAAACAGCTGCAAGTGCTTTTGGATATGTGAAAACTAAGCTAGAATTTCTGTTTAAATACAACAAATAACTTTTGTTAACCAGTATCGCACTCAATTGAAAATATGCATGCGTATAATAATCTTGAAATTTCTTGCAACCAACAAAAATGCTGTTTTGTTTGTTCTTTAAATACAAGGACTTTTAATTTTCTACTTATTAAAAACAACAGAAGTTGGAATGCTCAACAAAGCACTGTTGACCTTATAAAGTAGGGTTCATTTAACTTGCAATTCAATCAATAATTACGTTTGTGGTGCAAAATTATGGTGTTCTTTCATAATTCTCATATAAAGATAATTATCAGCTCTGTTGCTCCAGAATACCCAAACTATTGCGGTCGCATTGAGAAACAATATTTTGTATATCTCACTACTTCTTCATTCTCTAGAAATCTGATATCGAGATACCCAATCCACCTTTTTGGGGATCATTTTCCTAATCTTCCTCGTTATCTTAGATAAATATTATATGTAATATAAAAAGCAAAGAATTTTTATTTTTTAAAGGTTTTCGGAGAGAATAGTAATGAGTGATTTTTAGACCTTTTATCAGAATTAAGACATACTCAAAATCTAAAATAGTTTGGATAAAATAATATTCGGGTTTAATATAGAATTTTATTTTGATATTTTTGATTAATTCTTTCACTTAACTCGGTATTCAATTAACAAAAATCTATTGATTATTTATAGCCAGTACTACTAAATAAACCTTTTAAATATATATCCAAGACCACAAATTCTTAGCAACGACGAAAGATTTACCGGTATATATAAAGCCAAGAAAAAACGACCATCAGCCACTTCATTAAATTGTCAACAATTTAGGTCTTAAATGTAGTCTATCAACTGCCGCAAATATACTCTAAAACTCCGGACTTGACTCATAAATCGTAACAAAAAAATCTTATATCCCTGAAACAAATTCTTATACTTTTGTGTTAGTTAATGCGAGGAAAATAAAAATAAAACCGCTTACGAGGCAGATTGGAGAAAAATTTAATTCTAATTGCTTATAATGATTTGAAGATGTTTTGCAGGAGGATTAAAAGGACTATTAATATTTGTAATAAATACAAAAAAATGGTGAAAAAACCATTTCAGAACGCAATGAAGTATAATATCCAAAATATGAAGTCTTAAAATTGTGGTAAAGAAGGAATAGGAGAAATTCGATACCTCCGTTCTCAAAAAAATTATTGCCTCAATGCCAAAAAAAAGGATTGAAGCAGAATAGAGGACTGATTAAGTATTAATTAGATAAAAAAATTTATTTGGTTTATAATTTGTAAAATGAATTAAGTAAATCGGAAAAGTATCAGAATTTTGTGTTCAATTTTGAATTGGGCGTTAATTTTTTGGGGGTACTGTACATAAAATTTTCAGCCTGAAATAATTTCCCAAGAAATGATAACATAACTATAAATATATCGCTATATTTGGTATGAGGCGACAAGTCACAAACTTCAGGCGCCTAGGTATTGAACAACACCATAAATTTTACCTGACTGTGGAAAGTAATTGGCAGGGGGACAGAATTCTAAGTTATTAATGATTTGAAAGAGAATACAAAAACACATACCTCAAGTAAGAGTATCGTTGTTTAGCTTGAGAAAAATCTTAAGGTCCCCATTTCCCCAAATGGTAAACCATGACAAAATTCTTCTGTTATAATATCTGTTATTATTCTATAGCATTCAAGGATGTATTTGCAAGAAGCACAATTAAGATGTGCAATAAACTATTTCAATGCATTTCTAGTGGCATGAAAATAAAAATATCATAGAAATTATTTTTTAATATATTCTATATTTAAGCTCTTTTTAAGACATCTCAAAGGAACTCTTGTAACCTACCACTTCGTTGATGTACCTGATTTTTCTTTACCCCTTTTTTTAACAATACCAAATCCTCCTCATTCCCACCACCTTATCTAAAAATGTAATCGTTGGGAGAAATCCATTCCAGACAGCCCTTAGAGCTTTAAGAAATACTTTTTATATAAATTTTATATAATTATTAACATTTTAATTTCCACTAGTCCATGTTTCTCAAGTCTTTGAAAACCGTGAATATTCACAAGATTTACACCAAAATAGATCTTTTAATATGCGATAGCATTCTTGACATTTCGGCAAGCCGGCTTTAAAAATATAATAATAATAATAATAATAATTATTATTATTATTATTATTATTATTATTATTATTATTATTATTATTATTATTATTATTATTATTATTATTATTATCTTCATCATAATCAGTATAACAAAATGAAAATATAAGAGATTCAGCAATGATTATTTCCAAGTTGCTGCATTTAGGACACTGAAATTCTTTTAAAAGGCTATCAAAGAAAGCTTGAAAATCTAAAATCATTCCATTGGAATTATTCAGGCATTAAAACCCCAATACTGGAATTATAAAATGGAACATCTTGATCCACTATCGTGAAGTTACCGGCGTTTAAATCAGTAAATTCACCTTTGATAACTTAAAGGTTTTTTGCTGTCTCCCATCCCAAGATTGTAATATACGTTTGGATCTCCGTCTCTGATACTTTTGAATAGAGTTAAAATGCTTTTTCGAACTTTTTCCTTATTCCCATCCATTATCCTAAAAAAAGTTCAAGACCGCGGATTCTACATATGTGTCCCACTTTTTCCCAATCCATTTTCATAGTACCATCTAAGATTTAATTTGTGCGTGTATATTTCCTGTTTGTGCTGCTTTTAAATAGAATTCAAATGCTTTTTCTAGATTTTTCGTTGTTTCCCATCCATTAAAATAACACGTTCCAAGATTATTTCTAGTGAGTGAATCTCCGGCCGCCCCTTTTAAAAAGAGTTCAAATGCTTTTTTTCCCATTTTTCGTTGTTCCCCATCCATTAAAATAACACGTTCCAAGTTTTTTTGTGCCCTTTTATTTCCAGCCTCTGCTGATTTTGATTAGAGTTCAAATGGTTTTTCCTCATTTTCCTTTATTCCTTCTCCATTATCATAACAAAGTGCAAGGTTATATTGTGCAAGTGAATCTCCCGCCTCTGCTGCTTTCCTCGATCTTGTGAAATACCAATTACATTATCATATTTTTTTTACCAATTTAGCAAATTTTGAATAGTAATAACACCCAATAATTGCTAAACTTTCTTTAATGACAGTATACATGGCTTCAAGCCAGTCGAGAGATGAATTTGTGTTTTCAATCGATGAACTTTAAAGATATGATTTTCAATTAATGAAGTTGAAGGAAATGATTTTTAAACAACACACAAAGGAACTTAAAAACTTTCAATATTTATATAGGGGAATAAGGATTTTTAAATAGTTTTATATTTTGCTAATAAATACGGTTTCAATTTAAATTACATTTCGAAAAAAAGTTAAAGAAATTCACAAATATTAGATTCACCTATTAAAAAAAAAGTTTAGGAAAGTAATTAAATATATTTTTAGTTTAAACCATAAAAACGACTATAATAAAGTATGTTTCTCATTTTTCTGCTGATAAACCTTTTGGTTTCAGGAACAAAATTTTTCCGCAAATTTTTTTTTTTTTTTTTTTAGAGAAACTCGTTAGATTATTTAGCAATCATATGATAAAATTTATACAATGTGGTTTTATTAATATTATATTTAATATAAAAAATTTTATTATTAAAAATATGATTAAAAATAGTTATATCAGAATAATATAAATGCAATATATACAATTTTTTTTATTTGTAAAAATAATTATTTTAAAAAAAAATTGATAATATAATTATAATCAGTTGCACCTTTTGTAAAAATTGAAATCTTTCTTATTTTTTTCTTATTTTGAAAAAACACTTTGCTAAAATATTATAAGTTTCTTTTAAATTCATTATATTTTAAAATTTTTTTACTAATTTATACATTAGTTTTTAATTTAAAATTTATTCAAATTATTATAATGCAAGTTTAAGTATGTCTAAATTATCTTTTTATCAGATTGATTAAAAAAAAATTAAATTAAATTAAATTAAATTTTTCCGAAATTCGAAGCTCCAATTGATGAGAAGAGCAGGAAAGGGAAAGCTTGAATGGTGATTTACAAAGACTAGTAGATAAATATTTAAATTATAAAAACGGATAAATGAAAGAAAGGGCTTTTATATTAATAAATATTAATGTATTATCCCTTTGCTGAGCCCCAATCTGAGGTTTTCACAAATCATTCTACTTAACATGCTAAGTTTATTATTTAGTAAATTATTGTAATTTTTAGAGTCAGTAATTTGCTATAGGGTGAAGATTCGAAAATAATGTGTTCACTCTCTTTCTCTAAAGTTTTATGCCATTATTTTTTTTTGAGAATATTACATTTTACAGTTAAATTTCTATCACCAATAATTGAAATTATTCCTTTACGAATTGTGGAGGCCTGTTATTAGTTTTGAAATAAAATGAATTAAATGTTTTCGATTCTCTGATTTCTCTCTCTGCTGCCGCTGCTGCTGCTGCTGCTGCTGCTGCTGCTGCCTAATTATTACATAATTAGTTGTACACAATGATCTTGATTTTTAGACGTTGAAAGCTTTTATTGATTGAAACTAGCACATTTATTTTAACCTGTCACTAAAATATATTTAGCGTTTTTTCCACAGGTCGGGGGAGAATGTATTGTTCCTTTGAGTTGAATTTCTTTGATGTTGCAGAGAATTAAGGAATACCTATTCAAACAAAAATCTTGACACAGGGTAATGATAAAATGTCCTCGCCTCAAACACCATAGATAAAGCTAAAATAGTGCAAGAGGTTTCATATACCCTCCTGAAACTGTTTTACCAAACAACGCGAGCCAATTATTAAACATACAGATTGCCAAAAAATCCAAAATTGAGAATACGATTTGTTCGATTTAAAATACTCCTCTGCCTATTCTCTCAATCAGGTACTGCCGTAAGGAGCATGGACTCCACGACCACCAGGAACATGGTATGGAGTAGTTCCTCGGCCAGGATCGCCACGTCCTTCTTGCACCAGGCGTTGGTGTTCACTGCGATAATCTCGCTCTCTTTCCTCATCGTCCGGCAGACGACGGATTAAAATGAAGGCGAAGACCAAAGCGAGAACCTAGAATAATAACAAAAAGGAATTAAATAATTTCCTAAATAAGCGCCAGAGGTGATGGGAAGATTTTACCTGAATAACGGCCAATATAATTCCCCAAATTCCGAGAGCAGTTTGATGGCGTTTATAGGAATCGTACAAACTCTGGTAGCAAGAAGTTTTGTATCCGAACCAAGGACTTTCCGTACACGCTTCAGGAGAACGTTTTGGAATAGCACGGTCATGGACATCTTTAAACCCACAGCAAGAATACTATATGTAATAGCAAACCGAATTGGAAAAAGTCATTAACTTGGCCGAAATTGGAATGAATTTCTCGTTTGTGCATGACACAAATACCTCGTCTTCAATATCTCGTATGACTTTAGGGTGTTTATCATAGGCTGTTTGCCAACCTTTATTCAAAATAGACTCGATCTATTTTTACCACACATAATAATAGAATCGGGAAGAAATTTGTATTAAAAAGATTGAGAAATAATAATTGAAAGTTTAGATAAACACACAATCTACTTACATTTTGAGTGTCGATCAACGAAATAATCACCACAATTAATTGGAGAAGAACAAGGATCAAAAGTATAATAAAATACTATTCATTGAGGGAGGGACAAATTTAGGAGAGTCATAAGACAATAGAGAGAGAGAGAGAGAGAGAGAGAGAGAGAGAGAGAGAGAGAGAGAGAGAGAGAGAGAGAGAGAGAGAGAGAGAGAGAGAGAGAGAGAGAGAGAGAGAGAGAGAGAGAGAGAGAGAGAGAGAGAGAGAGAGAGAGAGAGAGAAAGAGAGAAGAAAGAGAGAGAGA
>JAAOMT010000129.1:1027667-1054165 GCA_016748015.1 Geosiphon pyriformis | reverse complement strand
TAAAAAAAAAAAAAAAAAAAAAAGGAAACTTTTTTTCTAAAAAATGAACCAATTCAAGAAAAAATTAAGAAAAAAAAATTATTTGAATGTATAACTTCTTCACATGAATAATCAAGGTGAAACCAAAAATTTTCATTTAAAGAATTCAGTTTTCTTGTTTATTTTAAAAATTTACAATTAAAACATTTTTAGGTTATGTAAATAATCAATCTTTTTAAATAAAAAATAAATAATTTATATCTTCAAGATTTCAATGTAGATTTTTATTAATATTCATCCTGAACTTTTTTTAATCCTGAAATAAAGGAATATTTAATTTTTGGTCACAATAATAGAAAAATTTTTGGTCATAATAATAATAATAAGAAATTTTCTTTTTTTATGATGATTTCAATTAATAATAAAAACCCCTTCCCCCCTTAGCCAAACTTATTGATCTTGAAACTTTCATTTTTTTAATGTTTGATAATCTATAACTTTTTCTGATATTATTAATTATTATTACTGTGATATCGTACAAGGATAAATTTTTAATTATTTTAATTATTTAATATCTACGCCAATTAAAATTTCTCACGTTAAAAAAAAATTCTCACTTTTTTTCTTCGTGTTTCCCTTATATTTTTCATTCATTCATTCATTCATTTATTCATTCATTTTTTTTCTTTAGCCTAGTAAATGAAAATGTGTACATAATTATCAGATATATATTAATTTAAAAACAGATTTTAAAAGGTTTTTCCAAATATGTGGGAAATAGCGTACATCTAAAAAAAATTTAATTAATCTGTACTTCATTTCACAAAATTTCTATACACGCTCGAGATTTTTGATAATTAGCACCCAAATTAGATTGCTTTAATAGAGTGCATATTATTATATTACAATTCTCTCATGGGTAGATATAAAAAAAGATTAAAAATTTGTTATGTACTATTTTCTCAAATTCCTCCTAAATAATTTTTTCCACTTTTATTTATTTATTTATTTATTTATTTATTTATTTATTTATTTATTTATTTCATTCATTACAAAAACTTAAACTAAAAGGTGAAAGATCAATTGATATTATGTCTACCCAAAGTACGGCACTTGTTGTCCCCGGATTTTCAGCAAGCTTTGGACAAACTTTTCTTTCGAAAGGAGATGTCAAAAAAACACTTAGTTTGCAAGAAATAAAAAGAAATTCTATTCAACAAGTTAATGTAAAATCTTTGCACCGTTCAAGTTTATCAGGTGGTTCAGTTCACAGTTTTGAAGACTATAATATGTTCATAAGACCAATAATAAAAGACAAGTCGACTGTTAGATAACCTGATTTTTTTATAATTACCCTAGAATTACCTCGATTTCTAAAATTCCTATAAATTCAAATATTCATGAAAATCCTATTTATCAAACAAATTCTTTATCATCAATTTCCAAAAGAATGCCTGCTATTCCAATAAATCTCCCCATTTCTACAAACAGGGAACAGATTATTTATATATAAAAGCCTTAAATGGAAACATACTCACTCTAACGGTTGACCTATCAAATGCCACTGTTTTGCAACTAAAAAAAGCGATCGAAATAGAACAAAACATTCCTCCAAATCAACAACGCCTTTTGAATCATGGAAGAGAACTCAAAGACAAGCAAAAATTGTTGGACTACTGGCATCATTAATAAAGACACTTGCCATCTATTGATCATCGATGTTCTTGACAGCTACGGGAATAGTGAATGAATGGCCTGTTTCATATCATGGGACGGCGAAACATAACGCCAATTCTATTGCCGAGCAAGGATATTTGTTGAGTAAAGGGGAAAGATTTCACTTTGGTCGTGACATATATTCTACGCCTGATATTAACGTTGCCGCTTTCTATGCTACAAGGTTTTCATGTGAGGGCGTTAATTATCGAATGGTAATTCAAAATAGGGTCAATCCCGAGACATTTGTTCGAATTTCTCCGGAAAAAACTCTAAATGGTGAATATTGGATTTCGCCAAATAATGAGGACGTTCGTCCTTATGGAATTTGTTTCAAGAAAGATTGTGATTGATGGGAAAATTTTTAAAATTAAAAATCATGTATATATATATACATAATATTTTTTTAACTTTGGAAATTTTATTTTATAATACTTAATTAGAAAATTTTTACCCCTATTGTATTCAGAAATGATGGATGGCACCAAATGTTACAAACTTTAAATTTTTTTTAAATCCTCGAGGTTCATATTTCTATGATTTTGTAAATAAAACTTGATAATTTTAGTCTCGTCAATCGATTCAAAGCCTCAAAAACTTTTTTTTCCATTAAAATGCGTGACTTTTTTGCATGAAAAACTTTAATTCCTTAATGTTGTGTTTGACTCGGATCCAGCATTTTTTTTCTTTATACAAAAAAAGGTAACTGACTGTGAGAGTTTCACAGTTTAATCTTTTAACATCCCCGTGGGAACTTTGAAAAATTTTTCCCCTAAAGATCAAACTTCAAAAAAAAACATTTCAAAAAAGACTGATATTTCGTATTTGTTGAAAAAATAATCAGAAAACCCGAAACCATCATTAACAAAACATTTCCTGTCTGGAACAAATGAATCGATCACAATTTAATTCGAGATATACCCAATAAAGTAATCTTACTCTTGACTCTCAAAACATACTTTATTTGGTATTTTTCGTTATCAAAAATGGGATGAATTCAAGAGCTCTAGAAGAAATCTTCTTTTTTGATTGTACAAAATTTGTTTTTTGTTATTTTTTTTCAAAGAGGTTAAAAAAATAATAAAACCATACTTAAATATCAACTATATAAATCTATTCCTCCTATTACAATAGATATGTTTCTTGAAAAAATTTCAACAAAATCTTTTTTCATACAAACTAAAAATATGAAAAATCACAACAACAACAACAACATCATCATCAATATCATCATACCAAAATCATTTGGATTAAATCAAAATATTTTATTTCAAATTTGGAATTTAATAATTTTCATTTTCTTCTTTCTGATTGTTAATTCACTAGTGGTGAAATCAAAACCATTAGAACAGAATAAACGACAAAGTTCTTTAATTAATGAATTTCCATCATTTGGTAATACTGAAGATGTTTCTCTTGAGGGTTCAAATCAGTTTGAAAATATTTTAAGAGAAAAATCTGATTCATTCCTGGCCAATTACAACAATGAAACATTTGAGAATTTCCCAACCGGGGAAAATCCTTCTGATCTCGATCTCGATCTCGCGACAACCAATTATTTCGATAATACTAAGGAACTTGATGACAAAGAGCAATCTACAGAATTCGCTAATTATAAAAATATTTCCCTCGAACAAGAGGCCATTGAACTTCCTGTCGAACCAGCTAGTCTGGTCGGGGGGAATACTAATCCAGATTTGATTGAACCTTACAGTGAGAAACAATTAATTCTTGAGGCTTTGGGAGAGCAGAATAAAGGAATTGCCTTAAATAAAGGAGTTCCCATAAAGAAAGTTTTTGACGGGATTTTCAATAGAGGGAATGAAGAAATTCAAGAAACTCCCAGTCGGAAGCGTGTCACCTCAACTCAATTTTTAACAAAGTTGAGACATTATGCATTTTTGGCCAATGAAGCCTCTTGTGGCACGTATGGTGATGCACCTTTTTCTGACGAAATTCGAGGTTGTGATTGATATATTTTCGGAATTTCTTAAGAATTAGTTAAATTTTAAATATTTGATCATTGATTAAGCAAAATAATGAACCATATTTTAGGATTTTTTATGGTCCTTGTATCAAATCGCCAGGTGATCGTTAGTCTTGCTCGTTCAAAACAGTTGAGAACCATACAAGACTGGCCATTCGAGGATAACGCGTTGGTTGCATTTGAGGATAGCATGAATGCAAATGTAATGATTCATGGTGGAATATATCAATCATATTTGTTAGCTCAGTCTCAGATTGTGAAGAATGCTCAAGAAATAATAAGCCAACCGGATCATCAAAATTTTGAAATAATAGTAACTGGAGTTGGTTTAGGTGGAGGTAAGTCTAAAAGATTTGTACCTTTTCACATTTTTGAATTTGGTAAAAATCAATTCATTTATTTGTTATTTGGATCTGATATTGAAATTATTATTATTATTATTATTATTATTATTTGGTAAAATCTTTTAGCATACGCAGTTCTGGCAGCATTAGATATTCGGCAAAAGGTTGGAACAAATCCAATCAAAGTTTATACATACGGACAACCTCGAATAGGAAACACTGAATTCGCGAATTACGTGGACAGTCTTAGGTCGGGCTTACAGATCTATCGTATTACGTACAAGAAAGATTACGTACCCCTCTATCCCGATGCTGATAGCTACCTTCATACTCAGGAAGAATATTGGATCAGTCAACGTGACGATTGGATCTTTCAATGTTCTAATGTTAATGGTGGCGAGAATCAAGTAATTTTACTGCTTCAACTAATTGAAAATCTTTTAATTTGAATTTGATAAAAATAAAAAATTTATTAGGAATGCATTAATTCACGGCGAAAGAACAAAGAAGATACCTCACCGCATAATGGTCCTTATTTTGGAACCACTATGGGCAAATGTGCATTTTCAAAATTATAGATTTGGTTACATTTTTTTAAATATTGATGGTTGAATAAGTATAAAATTTATATCTCTCAAAGTTATTATAAAGAAATTTTGACACATCTATTTTTTATAGTGATATTATTTCTAAACTCTTATATTAGCAATTGCAAAATACCAAATTAATTTTGAAATCAAGAGTAGAATAAAATTTTATGTCTAAATTATAGTTCAAAGAAATTAATTAAAAAAAAAATACTTTGAATTAAATGATTACAATTTTTTAATTAAATTTTGATTTTAACAAAAATTATTATTATATTTGAAATTAATTATTAATTATTATTTTTCAAATATTTATTGATTATAATTACTTAATTGTAATATATATTATTTAATATTAGATTAATTACCGTGGCTCGCAAAAAAGTCATTTAAAATTAAATATAAAAATATATATATATATATATATATATATATTAGATCTTTTGTCAATGATTTACAATTGTAATTAATATGACATTTATTCTACTTATTCACGAATATGCATGCAGATATGACCTTCTGTGTCCACTTTTATCTTTTATAAGATCCGCTATTCTATTCGGGATAGATTCAATAATTTTTCGATTTCGATATTATTCAGAATGTATTGACTTTTTTTTTTTTTTTTTTCTTTACTGAAATAGATGACGACTATGTCGATCAACCTCATCCCACAAGTGTTAAACGGGGGTTAATTAAGAACCTAAATATTATTGTCCCCAAGCCATTTCTTTGGTAAGGTTTGGGTACCCAAAATCTAACGGGTTTAAGATTCCAATGAAATCATTCATAATAATCATTTTTCTATACCCTCCGCCATTAAAATGTGACATGGGTTGTACCGTAAAACAATCCCCAATTTCAACAAATTTTTACCCTCGGTTGTAAGACACTAACATTAATATTATTGTCAATTTTAAATTGTGTTGAATTTCTACTACTTTTTAACATTCTGAAGTAGAACGAAAAAATTGGTCATTATATCTAGTTAAAAGTTATGAATGTCTAGATCTGGGTTTACCTGTTTCATTTTTAACTTTTTTTAATGCATATAATGATAGATCGTGATACAACACTAGAAGCAACTTTTCGAGTAGAATATCCTTCTTCAAAAAAGCAATCATATATATATTGATATAAGATCTAAATAAAAAATTCTTCTATTGAATCATTTTTTGAATACCACTTAAGAAACGCGTTAATTTTCTCGTTTTAATAATCGATAATTGTCTTGCAATAATTAATCACAAAGATAATGCAAATTCTTAAAATTAGTTTTTAGAAGCAATCGTCAATTGGATTATATATTCTCACCACTCCTAGAAAAAGGGGGCTATTAGTTTTAATTTAGGATTAAAAATAATAATAATAATAATAATAATAATAATAATAATAATAATAATAATAGGATAATTAAAACATAACTAGCCATTTATAGTCAATTTAGAACTATGTTCAATTCATTTCTTTTATATTCTAACGTTTTAATAATTCTTAAAGGCCTAATCTTTTTAGAAATATAATTTTTATAATATTGAAACTTTTATAGCCCCTTTGTATTGTTTGAAAAGAAAGTCTTCAACTTCATCTCTTGGTTCAATAAAGAAAGTTTACTATTATTATTCAAAAGTTGGTGATTTAATCAGAAAACACACAAAGATTTATTCGATTACTTGAATGAAAAAAGTTCAAAAAGTTTGATAGACTATGGAACATGGGGATTGAAACTATTCCCAATTTAACAAAAGTAATGAAATGCAGAAAATTCTTTTAAGGTCATTGTTACAGTAATGGAATTGGTGCTTCACAAAGATAGAGGAAAAGTGTTTGAACTCTATTCAAAAGCATAATACAATCTTGGAGTTTGTTATAATAATGGAGGAAAATGAGGAAAAATCATTTAAACTCTAATCAAAAGCAGCAAAGGGGTGCATAAAATTTACCTTGCATGCTATCAAAATGGATAAGGAACAACGACAAATCTAGAAAAAGCATTTTGAACTTTATTTAATAGCAAAGACAAATAAATTGAAATATTAAAGTAATTTTTTAAAATTTGAATGCCCATATTGAATACATTAATTGAAATACTGACACATGTTAAAGATATTGCCAGTTTATGAGTATTATGCTTTCTGTTTTTTCATAATTATGTAAATTTTTGATTTAATATAACAATTAAAAACTTTGATTAATAATAAAGATAGACTTTGAAAGGGAAATTAAAAAACTTGATCGACATTTTGACTGAGCTAAAAAGTCAGCAACTAACCTAGTGATTTTCAAAATGTATTAAGAGAGATGTGAGCATTTATTCAAAAAAGTACTAATTTTATTTGATCAAAATATCTAACTAAAAAAGGATGGACCAAAGAGACCAAAAAAAAGAATCAATCAAAATTAGAACATCTAATTAAGAAGTGACAGACCAGGAAGACCAAGAAGAAGAGAATCACTCAAAAATTAGAACATCTAATTAAGAAGTGACGGACCAGACAGACCAAGAATCAATCAAGATTAGAAAATCTAATCAAGAAGTGACAGACCAGGAAGACCAAGAAGAGTATCACTCAAAATTAAAACATCTAATCAAGAAGTGATGAACCAGGCAGTCCAAGAAGAAAATAACTCGACAGATTACTCAACGGACCAGGAAAAAAATCATATTTTCTGACCAAAGAATAACTAAACTAATTAATTAATACTAAAAAAAATAAATGCTCGCAATGAACATTCCTTTGCATTTAATTATTAATATCCATCGTATTTTGGATGGAGTTTTTTTTTTTAACGCTTTTTTCCAAAGTATCACAGTGCAAATTTATAAAAACTTTTTTTATCTAAATATATAGGTTTTTTTGTGCTAATAAAAGAAAAAAAAACCATAAAAAAGGGCTCAGCGTTTGATCTAAAGAGAATGTTTGAGGCCTTCAGATCTTGAGAAATAATGTTTTATATATCAATATCACTTGATTTTCTCCTTTCGAGATAATGCTTTGCATATTGATATCACTTGATCTTCCCTTTCTTGATGAGATAAGAGATATATTGAGCTATTAATAATATTAGTTCTTATCACAAAATTAAAATTAAAAAAAGTCAACCATGAAATCGAGTGATAATAGGTGATTTTGGCAACTTGTGCATAACAATTACTAGATCTACTATGCAAAATATGTCTGACGTGAGCTTGCCAAAATGTCAAGAATGCTATTGCCTATTAAAAGATCCACTTTGATGTACATCTTGTGAATTATCGCAATTTTCAAAAACTTGGGGAACATGGGCATGTGGAAATTCAAATATTTATAAGTATATAGAATAGACGCAACGAATTTTTGAAAGCCACAAAGGCGATATCTTTGAATGTTATAGTAATTGATTCAAAAGTCTAGTTTCAGTATTTATGCGAAACTTTAATTTTTTTGAAATTAGAATTTTACTTTTTTAAAAGATAAATATTTTTTAAAGACTCATTAAATAAGTACCTTTTGCTCTATTTATTTTTCAGGCTACAAAGACGGTTTTTGGTACTTTTTGCCAAAAATCTATTATTAAACTTCAAAGAAATAAAAATTTATTTATTTTTAAATACTAGTAATTATGTAAAGACACCTAAAATTAGAATTTTATATAAATTAAAAATTGTAAAATTTTAAAATTTTAAATGAAATGATTTCTTTAAAAATGCGGCAAATTATTTTATTGATTGAGATACCGATCTTTCGGATTTTTCGTAATTCCAAAAAAAATTTTTTTAATGATAATGCTAATTGTCTATATCAGGATATCATCATAATATTGAACTTAACCAGGGATTGATTTTAATTTTTTATTAAACCATTTTATCACATTAAAATATTAAATTTAGACTATAGAATTTCTATTTTTGAAAAACTAGTTTTCTTTAATAAGATTAGGGTTCTCACTTTGTACTTCAAAAATGAGTCACAAATTCACTTTCAAGGTCCTTATTAATTTCTGCTTTTAATAGCTAAAAGATAATATGCAATTGAAAAAATTTTAACTTTATTACTATCAGGAGTAAAGATTAATCTTTTAAATAAAAAAAAATTTCAATTAAGTGTAAAATTTAGAATAAATTAAATTGATATTGAAAGTTTGAAAATGAGGTTAAAAAAAAGACCAGTTTGAAAATAATGGTTTAAAGAGAAAGAAGTTGTCTTACTGCATTAATTATATATACAAGATAAATGATATTAAACCTTTCCTATCCTGAATATATCTTTACTTGGAGGAGTAAGGAATTAATCAATTTCAGGTAAAAATTAAAAAAAGTTATAACGTCCAAGAAAAGATCACCATACTTTTTGCTATATTGGAAAAAAGTATTAAAATATTCTTTAACAAATTTAGTCAAGTAATGATAAAGTGTGGTTCACTTCTTGATTTGCATTTTAAGCCCAATTTAAAGTTTTAACCCTGTTCTTACTTAATAAGCTAGTGAGCGATTTTGAATAGGACCAATCAAAACTATTTCTTAGCTTTGAGTTTATCTTTTTTAATGACCACATGAATGAATTTACTTCAATAAAGTGAGCCAAGTAAGTTTCAGAAACTTCTTGGATATGTGTAAAAATAGAAATATTTGTGAGTTTAATTAAGAATTAATTTCGATGGCTTGCGTTATTTATTGGAGCTGCCAAAAATAGGTAAAGTTAACTAGTCTATTCTTTAAGAAATTATTCTTTTTTTTTTCTTTAATCAAGGAAAGTTTATTGGCTGATATTTATTATTAAGAAAAATAAAATTCTAGTTTTCAAAAGTAGGGACATTTTAATCGAGAAATATATAGATCCAAATTCAAGTTTATCAAACGAGATATACAATAATGCTAAGTTTTTGGGTAAAAATCCTCATTAATGGATTGAGATGAAAGAAGATCTTAAATTGGATATAATTACAAATTCCTTTGCTTTTATTTGTCAGCTCAAAGGTTATAAAATTTCTTAAACATTAAATATATATACTTTGTTTCTTTAACTTATTTGACCGTTTTATTACAACACTGGAAATTCATACTTTATTAGGGTACAAATACAATTAAATTAAAATTTGACCAATATAAATTTCCAAATTATCGCGTTGTTTCACAAATGCTAATTATAACCTGTAAGACAAATCAATTAAGATTCTATTAAAAACCTTTGCAAATTGGTTTTAGAGTTAATGTATATATAAATATATAAATATATATATATATATTTATAATCTTTAGAATGTTAAATCAAGTTTAGTTTCTTTAATTTGTTTTCAAATTTTTCAGCTTAATCCAAAAATTATATCAAAATTTAATAATTGTTTTTAATGATTTGCAAATTTTTTAGCTACAACAACAACAACAACAACAACAAAAACTGTTTAAACCCCAAATATTAATAGAAGAAAAGTTTATTAATATTGGACCTCGTTTTGTTTTTTATTACATTAAGAATCGGAATCTAAGAAAAAAAATTTGGCGAATAAAAAAACCATAAAAATACAAAAATAAATAAATATATATATATATATATCAAATTTTTCAACCTGGTGAATTTTGAACTAGTTCAGCCACATTTCGAAAATGGAAAAGTATATCACTTTCTTGAATCCATAAATGTTATAATTAAAATTTATCATCATCATCATTTAAAACAATTCTTTTTAGAATTTCACTTTTTTGGTTATTGATAGCTAATAATAATAATAATAATAATAATAATAATAATAATAATAATTTTTCTTTTAATCAGGAAAAAGCTTTTTATTTTTATTATTATTTGGATTCCGAGAAAATCTCAACAAAAGTAATGATAAATGAATATCACTGATACAGAATAACTCGATTTCACAAATATTTACAAAGAATGTTGTTTCAATTTTAAATTAAACCATTTCAATGACTTAAATTTTTGAGAAAATAAAAAAGTAAAAAAAAAATTTTAATTTTTAATTTTTAATTTTTAAAATGTATCTATAAATTTTTTTTGTATATATTTTCCACATTTAATTTTACAAAAATGAAATATTAACTATCTCGAATGATATGATATTTCTCGAAACTAACTTTGAAATATTTTTTTTCAAAAATTTTTACCCTTGATTTATATTAAACAAAAAAATTGTTTTTTCAAAAATCTACAAAAACACCATGAACTTAATGTCCCTAAAAATTTTCTCGCAAAATTTAATTTAAAAATTTTATTACCATAATTATCGCTGTTAACAATTAATTCCCATGTGAGAAATTTTTATTATTTTTTTGTCATTATGCCCAAAAAAAAAAAAACTTGAAAAAAAGACGTTTTATTTTCAAACTCGCATTTTTTTGAGATAAGAACTCATGCCCGATGACGATCGTTTCGTATTCTACATAATATTATATATGCTATTAAATTTAGTATTGTTCTATTTTGATTTTGATGTTGATGTTGATTCTTTGTTAAACAAACAGAGTAAAAAACACCCACTTTCCGTTAACGTTTCATCATGATTTCATTGTTTCCTTTTTGTCCATCTGCAACCAATTTAGTCATCATGTTTTTGTTCTCAATATAATTATCGAACTTTCTCTTGTTCCCCACTTCTTTTCTTCGTTTTTCTTACCGCTACTCCCTTTTAAGCAAGGCTTGGGGATCGTGTCGAAAACAAAAATTATTAATTTTATCTTTATTTAATATAATCCCTCAGAGAAATTCTTCATCTTCATCATTATCACCATCATCATCACCTCTTGATACGATCCCTACAGTCACGTCGCCTGGAGCCACGTCGTCTGCCTTTACTTTACCAAATCTCTCAAGTTTTCAACGAGAACGAAATCCCTCTATTGTCTCTCCCATGAAATCATCAACAACGTATAATGACAAAAATTCAGGTAAAATATGGAAACTTTGACTCAATTCCCCAATCATGATAAATTCTTTCTAACTTCGTTTTGATTTTTATAAAAAAGTTTCGAATAAAATTCCAATATCTCCTATGGAAGATAACGAAATTCAACCATATATTGGTTTACGTGCTAAACTTGCGACTGCCTGGTTGACATATCCAATAATTGCGCTACTTTTTGTTGCCTTTCGTCTTTTAGCCGCCATGAGATCCATACCACCAATTGTTGACGATATCAAACAAGTTGCAATCCGATCATGCAATTCACTGGAACTTGCTACATCGACTATGACTTCATTTCCTCACTTTATGGCTGGTGGATTTAATCGAGCAACCGTTGAAAACGTTCAATTCACGATCCGTGCTGCTGCTCAAACATTAGATTTAGCTTTTGTTGCATTAAAAGGAGTCACAATTTGGATGATACATCATTTTCGAAGGACCTATCGTTGTTTGCTGGAATTTGCCATTCGTGGGTCAATAGGTGCGGTTGCCGATGTCGTGAACACTTTATCGAAATTTACCTCTGATAAGTTGAACTTTATCAAAACTGAGATTGATGATCAAGTTTCCACCGCTAATGCTGGCCTAGAGTCTGCAAGAAAAGCTATCGGATCCGCTGGATCATTATTAGGAAGTAATGCTTTTAAATTCCCCCCAATATCAATATCTGCCACGGAGGATCTAGCGAATTTCAAATTTCCAGACAATCTTGGTCAAGATCTTCAAAACCTAAACAATACCATGCCAACAATGAACGATATTGAATCAAAACTTGACGATCTTATCTCAATTCCATTTGATAAACTTCAACAAGTAATCAAGGATACCCTTTCTAAAATACAATTCAAAGAATCAGTTTTACCGGTTCCAGGCCGAAATAAAGTTGTATTTTGTGCTGAAAACTTGAAACTTGATATAATTGATGACATTGCTCGTGATCTTACCAAAGCTGCATATATTGGTCTCGCCATATTATTCATAATTGGAATTCTTCTAATTGTGGCAAATGCAGCTTCAATTTGGTATTCTCATCGTCGATTCATCATTCATGTTGATCGAGTAACCACTACAATTCGTCTAGTCACGGTCACTTTTACTCGTCAATCAACTATTGAACTTATCAAGATTGCTGAACATCCATTAATATCCCGCTGGCTCATTAAAACCTCGAAATTTTTTAATAATGTCCAACATCAATATTTATATCGTTGGTTTTTGGATTTCATTCTTCAAAAAGCTGCTCTCATATGCTTACTAATCGGCGTTATTGGGATCTTGGGTGTATACTTTCAAATTGCTATGATTAAAATAATTCGCCACAATTATCGAAAACCGATTGAAGAAACTTTTAACGCTTTTGGAAATTCCGTACTGAATAGGATCAATTCTAATATGGGCTCAACTTCAAGGGGTTTTTCAAGAGATGTTAATAAAGCAGTTTCAAATGTTGAGAATGAGATAAATCAAGAATTTTTAGGTTGGGTAAATATAACAACAACCACCCTTAATTCAACTCTTAACTCTGCCGTGGATGAAATCACCAAATTTGTGAAAAACACTTTTCAGCAAGCTCCAGTATTCATGAACGTAGCGAATCAATTAGTAAACTGTTTATTATTAGTGAAAATTCGTGGAATTCAGACTGGTTTGAAATTTATCAAAGACAACGCCCATATTGAATTACCTCGTGTTAATGATAACATCTTGATGGTTGATAATTCGACCATGAATGAAGTAGTAGGTGAGATAACAGATAAACTCATCGGTTCGAAAGATGCCGGTTCTACGGGTGGTGAAATTGGTCGACTTTTTGATCAATATGAAAATGGATTACGTTCTGAGCTGCCATTATTTTGGGTTTTGATTGCCGGTTGGTGGATTCTTGTTCTGATGGGAATCATTCGCGTTATATGGTTCATTTATCAAGAAAGGAAAAATAATGGTGATGATCATAAATTGACAAAAGAATCTAACGATTTTTTGGTAAATCCATACAATTCGACACTGGCTATGAAATCAATTGACGAAGAAAAATCATCAATGATTGCTTCTCACAACCCATCACAATGTAACGTTTTATCAAATGTGAAAAGCATGAAACCCCGAATCGAGTCATTTATCAAGCGAAAATCCAATATTAAACCACAAACTTCGACCAGACAAACTCAAGAAATGCCAGAGCTATTTCTAAAATCCAGAGAAAAGCCTCCCTTACCACCGAAACCAACCAAAACCTTACCTACAACTAATACTGAATTGCAAAGGAATAGCATTGATCAGCACATTCTCACTCGAGCTCCACCTCCATTGCTACCGAAACCATCAAGACGGGAACAACCACAACCATGGCCATCAGACTTTAACAGGTCATCTAATAACAATAATAATCCATTTTATGATCCATCTGATAATCTATCTGATAGATACTGATCATATTAGGTAGCATGCGAAATAATTAATTTTTATTATTAAGCTAAAGTGTGGAAGTAAAGTTCAAGTGCAAATGCGTAATTTTTGTAGATAATATTATAATAAATTCTTTCAAGATAAAAGAAGATTTTTGTATAAAAATTTTAATGAATTAATTCTTGTAATTTCATAATATCAATTTTCAAATACTTTTCTGCAAATAAGAATTTAATGGTAAGGTTATTTCCCTTGTAGTTACCAACCAACCAATCCATCGAAAAACTATTTGTGATTAAATTGAAAATGGATAAAACCCCTTTTTTTTGAAGAAAAATAATAGATTGGAAATGATAATCCATGTTATATATTCTTAATTAGCAAAAATATTTAAAGATTCGGATAAAAAAATTTATTCTCAAAGTAAAAATATAATTTCAAATTAGACAAGCTAGACTTTAGGTTAAAAACTCCAAGTCATAATAATTACAGTTGCTCACAGAAGAAATTAAACACAGAAAAAAAATAACGAAATTCGAATATCTCGCTATCTGAAGAATTATATGTGGCCAAGAGTAAATAAAATAAATTCGCTCAAATAATAAAAATTTATTTAATGTAATTAATTATGCAGATGACTAAGTTGATATATAGAATAAAAATCTATTAGGCTCGCTTTTTGGAGACAATACTTAATAAAGAAAAAATTCTTTTTCACCCAAGATAATGATTCGAAAATTTGGTTCGCGAAAATGAGATTGGATTACTCGATTGGCCATCTCAATCTCCCTAACTTAAACCCGATCGAACATTTATGGAATATGTGTATGCGAATAAAAATGAGCTGTGGGAAAATTCAATCCCAAAAGAGTTAGATTTTTAGCCTTAATTTGGTAATATGTAATTAACAGCTAACATTTACTTAATAAGAACCTTGTTTTTAAATTTTGATTTCCAAATCGGGCCACGATACACTGAATGTGAAAAAAAAATTTTATCTAAATAATAACGAAAATAAAACTACGTTAAAAAATATTTCTCATTTTAACGAATTTATTTTATTTTCACTCTTGGCCACATATAATTCTTAAATGGCGAGATATTTGAATCTCGTCAATCAGGATCCATTCCAAAAGATTCGGTTCAAACGCATTTTTAACTACCCAATGGTACGTGGGAATTTGTTCATCATCATCATCATCATCATAATCATAATCATCATCATATTTGGGCTCTCCTACCAAATAAAAACAATAGATAAGATTTTTGATTCCATGTGTTAAAACCAAAACGAAAAAGATGTCTGTGTGGCCGTTAGTTTGGGAACTTGATGACGATTCGCTAAGGTAGATTCTCACGACACGCGGATTTCTTGAATGTATATAGTACAAACACGTAGATAAATATATTCACTTATATATCTAGTTCCCACGAAAGTTTGAATCTGAGAAAATCTTAATATCAATCTTTTCTGGAAGATTTTCGAGTTCAGTAATAAATTACTAATAAAATAAATACATCCTCGCGAATTGTTTTATTTTGGTTATTATTGATGTAATTGAGTAGTGGATAAAACTTTTGCTTGGCAATATTTTTACTCTAACTTCTTTTTTTGGCTTATCGTTAGGTCCTAAAAGATTAAACTTTGAGTGAGAATATTTCAAAGGTAATGATTTAAATGATGAAATATTTCCCCTCGTAATACTATTTAAATTCTTTGAATTTTCTTTCTAAAATTCTGCAATTCAGTTTTAGTGATTAATAGTGCAACGAATACTAAAAATACTATACGAAATTAAATAAGAAAAGAAATAATTCACCACTAAAAATGTTACTACGACACAATTTTACATTCGTCACCTTCACTTTATCATTCCTGTTGAATTCACTTTTCGTACATGCTAAACCACTGTATTATCACAATCAAGGTTTAAATAATACCGAATTAATCACCACTAACTTTGAAGAAAATTATTTCGATAAAAATTCGAGAGACGACTTCAATTCAGTCCCTCTCAGTATTCCCTCGGTGTCATTACCTGTTGAACAAACGTTTCCTGCCCAATCAGATCAAGTTTCTTTAATAGATAATGATTCAATTCATCAGGATCAATTGAACGAACAATTGATTCAGCAGTCCATATCGATGATAAACGAAAGCCCAACTGATGAATTGAATACTATATCACTTTCCTCCAACCTAAACCAACTCAACGAACCTGCTTCCAACCCATTCGTTTTAAGTCAAGACACAGATTTCCTTCACGGTGACAACGAAATGAAACATAGTACAACAGATGAGACTTTTGAAGCTGAACAAGATTCACGACTAGCTTCTTCATTATTCAATGGTTTATTTAACGGGAACCCACAAGTACAGGAAACAAAATACAGAAAACGAATAACATCTAATGAATTTTTTTTAAGGTTACAAGAGTATGCATTCTTCGCTAATGAAGCTTATTGTGGTACCTATGGTGATATGGCATTTTCAGATAAAATTCGAGGTAAAAACCTTGTTTATGAGAAATAAATTAAATTTTTATTGTTTTTTAATTTAAACTCATAACCCTCCTTCCTCATCTTATTCTTTCCAAAATTATAGGCTTTGTTTTGGTGCTTGAGTCCAAAAAGCAAATATACTTTAGTTTTCGTAGTGCAAAACAATTATTAACCCTTAAAGATTGGCCATTCAACGACAATAAATTGGTATCGACTAAAGGGTCAATGCCGAAAGGTCTCATGATACACGGTGGAATATATCAAAATTATTTGACGGCACAAGCTGAAATATTGAAGATTGCTCAAGACATATTACAAAGACCTGAACATCACGGCTTTGAAGTTATTTTGATTGGTGATGGGTTAGGTGGTGGTAGGTTATTAGCCTTTAAAATGTCTTTAATTCAGTTTTTTTTCAAGATCATGAATTTAACTATTTTACTATACCAAACCTGCAGCCTATGCAACTCTAGCAGCTCTCGATATCCAAAAAAAATTCCCTGAATTGCAAAAAATACAAGTATACACATTCGGTCAACCAAGAATTGGAAACGCTGTATTTGCGAACTACGTTGACAGTTTTAATCATACGTTACAAATTAATCGAATCACCAATTATAAAGATAGCGTCCCATCATTTCCTCCAAATTCCCAAGGATACATACATACCGGAGGCGAAATATGGATAAGCAAATTGCCTAATTGGATATTTGATTGTCCTGGTATAGATGGAGGCGAGAATCATGTAAGGCTTTGATAATTTGGGGGTTGTGTTCTCAAGGACTCTTGGAAATATCATTTACAATTACTAATTTTTTCTTTGTTTTGCCCAATTCTGAAAGGAATGTGTAAATACTCCACGAGATTTACAAAAAGATCATTCACAACACACTGGTCCATATTTTGGAATCACAATGGGAAAATGCCGATTTGAAAGTGAAATTGCGGTTGATAAAAAGCAATAATTTAATGATCATTCGAAGTTATTTGGTTTCAATTATTTCGCTAAAAGTATTGTAATAATAATAATATAATTTGGCTCGGTGCAATAAGTTTATACAACAGAATAATTCTTCAAAGTCTTATTATAACAAAATATTAATTAAATGTATAGAATCAATAATTATAAAAATATATAAACATATTCATGATAAATTTTATTATTTAAAATAAGTTAAGAGTTAGTCAATTCAAAAATTATAAAAATTAAGAAAATAATATATATTGCTTAAGTATTAATATCAATTCTTTTAAAAAAATTTATTATGTTAATATAATAAAAATAATTTGATTTAATTTAATTTGATGTAATGTGAAGTAATTATAAATATAAACTCTGTTATTTTGATTGTTCAATGTTATTATTATTTTAAATAATATGAGATAATTTTAATAAATATTGTAAATTTTATAATTTTAATTTTAAAATTTTGACAAATAAAAAAATCTCTTTGTCTTTTAGTTTTTTAGATTTTATGGTTATAACTAGTGCAAAAAAAACAACCCTATTTTTTGTTAATATAATTAGGAAACATCAACCAAAAAAGGTTTTTTAATAATAAAAACAATTAAACAAAATATTATAAAGGCATTTTGCTTAAATATTATTAATTTAAACCAACTTTTGATTATTTTAAAAGCACTATTTTTCTTTTTAACTAGAAGTTTTTTTCTAAAGAAATAGTTTTAATTATTATTACCAGCTGTTAAAAATTTTTAAATAATTAGCTTTTGTTTTAGTGTTTTATTTAAAATCAAATTCAATATATAAAAACTCTTTTTAAATGTTTTTTTGTTTTGTTGACTTTGCATTTTAAGAAATTTTTGAATATTGCCAAAATTAAGCTTATTGAATTAATTTTTATTATTACATTTAAAATCAGTTTTTTTCTTTGTTAATATTGTATTTTATAATGTTTTTTTTTAATATATTTCTTAATAATATTAAGAATGCTTTTACATTATTTAGTAAATTGTTATTATCAAAAATAAATTTTGCTAATTTGTAACAATATTTACTGTTTACTTTAAAATTTAGTTTTAAATTTCTGATTATTTTTTAAAAGCTGTTTTATAATATTGGTAATTTTTTTACAGGTTTTTTATTGAATATGTTAGCTTAAAAAACAATTAAAAGTTTTGAACATCTTGATAAAACTTTTGTTTACTAATATGAACAAAAAATATATATTTAGAATTTGTTAAATGGTATTAAAGCTTATAAAACTACAGAATATATTATTTATATAATAATAAATACTGGTATTTTAATGTAATATAATCTTTATATGTTGAAATAGCCAATAATATATATAAAAACATGCAAAATCACATTTATTTAAACATATATATTATATTAATGATAAAACTACATTTATTTAAGCAACAAAAATAATAATTTGTTATTATTAAAATTATGTGTAAAATGAACTATAATATTAATTTATTTAATAATTATATATTTTTTAATTTTGTTAAATACGGTTTTAAATAAATAATTCATTTTGTGTTTTCAATTATTTTTGTCTGTAAAATTATTTAATATTAAAAAATGATAATTTAGTACGATATAACAAAAATAATATAAACACAATTTTATTTGCTCATTTAGTTTTTATTTTTTTAAAATTTTAAATCCCAAAATCAAATTTACAATAATTAGAACAAAAATATAAAATGTAATTAAAAATTGTTTTTACTTATTTCAAAATTTTATAATATGTTGTTTATTATTTTAAAAACAATTTTACTTGTATGAACTATTAATTTTTTTTTAATTTCAAAAATACAATTTCGGTATAAATAATTGAAATTTTTTTTAATGTTACTAATAATTTGTCTGTTTTAAAAGAGTATAATGTTATTTGTATTTTAAATAGTTTTTGATAAAATTTTAAAATAAACTATTACAAGTTTAATTGTTGCTAATAATTTTTTTTTGATTTTTAAAAGTTCTGTTAATTAAACAGTTTTTAAAACTTTTCTAATTGCTAATATTACTTTATTTTATTTTACAAAAATAGAATTTTTTAATAATTAAGTCTAAACTTGAGAATGATTTAAATGTTAAATTATTTATTAATTTTATTAAAATTAATACTTAATCAATTTCTTATTTTTTCTTAATTATAATTTGAACAAATCTATTTGTTTTATATAAGTATATTTATTTTTAAGCATTATTTTTTTTGAAAAATAAAAAATTTTTATGTAATTTTTGAATAATTATATTTTAATTTTGGTGAAATTTACTTGAATTTCAATTAATTTTAGTATAATTTTAAAATTTTAATTCAAAATACTTGGTTTTTTGGTGTATACATAATCTAATTATTGCATTCAATTACACTTTGAATTATTGCAAATATTTTTTATTATTATGCTTTAACGAAGTGTGGCCCAACCATCATACAATGAATAATCACTATAAACAAGGAGTGAATAACCGCTTTAGCTACATGTGACCAGCCACCCGATTGCAAATAATAATAATAATAATAATAATAACGAAAATATTAAATTTTATAATATTTTCAATAATTTTGTATTATTATTAATTATTTTTATAAGTATCCATATTATGTTTTTTGAACTTGATAATAATATTGAAAGAGATATGCTCTTTAATTTTTTTTAATAAATACTTTCAAAATATAAATCATTTTTGTTTTGAATTTACAAAATACAAATTTGTTTATTTTTGTTTGAATTGAACATTGTAGTTTTTTTTAATACAAATTGCATTTTTTTAGATTCTTAAATTGCAATTGATATTTTTTTAAACTACATTAAAACCTTATTAAAAATAAAAATAAAACAACTATATTAAAAATTTTTAATAATACTTTATTTACATGTATATTAAAAAATTAGTTGAAATAAAAAATTTTTCTGCATTAAAAACTAATACGTGTATATATTGTAAAATTTCCAGGTCTAAAAATATTAAATAGTAATATATAAATGTATTTTATATTTGATTAATAAATAATTTGAAAACCTATTTTCTTATTATTCTTAAATTAAAAGTATATTTAAATTAAATTTCTGAATTCTAAAGTGTTCTTTCGAAACTTCTGCTCAAACCATAATTTAAAAATCTAAAATTTTCCTAACATGTTATTTTGGATTCTATAATAAAAACCAATATGTTTAATAGGGAACAGAAATATTTCAATTGAAAATTAAAAAGATGTAGATATAGGTTTAACAAATCAGAATTTTATTTTAACAGAGAAAATTTGTGTTAGCTTTTCTCGTGTTGTGTAAATGCACAACTCCCAAATTTAGTATTGAAGTATGATGTGTAATGCAATGAATGATCGGCATTATTAATTCGTTTAGAATTGATACACTCCTATGCAAAATATCAAAAAAATGAGGAGTTAAAAAGAGGTTTTTTAACGCAAATATTAAATATTCATTTATTACATACCTGATTCTCGACATCATTAATTGATATGCACTGAAAGGCCAATGGATTTCGGGAATTGGTGCCAGTAATCCAAATCTCTTGATCACAATGATGATACCCTTCATCAGACGTTGGTATTAATGGTACGTTATCTTTGTAATGTGTGACACGATAAACTCGTAAAGCTGGGCTGAAACTGTTTATATATTTTGCAAATGCGAGATTTCCGAGTCGTGGTTGACCGAATGTGAATACTTTGATTGGATTTGCAGGTGCGATTTTATGTATATCAAGCGCAGCGAGACTTGCATACGCTGAATATTTTAAATAGAAAGAATTTATTTTAATAATGCTTAGTTTAATCAAAATTCATTGTTTTAATGTAGGATAATTTTTAAAACATACCACCACCAATACCTTCTCCAATCAACACAATTTCAAAGTTCCTATGCTTTGAAATTGCCACCATTTCCTTCACATTACTCAAAAGACGAGATTTTGCCATTGAATACAATTTGAAAATTTCTGCATGAACTAATACATCTCCTGGACTATTTTTTCCTATAGATTCCATTGGGTTATTCTTCCATGGCCAATCTTCAACTCCCATAAGAGGTTTATGTCTGCGCAACCCAATGATAATTTGTGAGGTTGATTCAATTATTAAAATGAAACCTAGAATTTCCATAGAGAAAATAGATCAGTCTGATTAAAATTTTTCGCCAAAAAGATTTCTTCTTTAAATTAATCAAAAAAATATATCAGGATTTGTGGAGAAAAAAACATACCTCGAACTTCTGGAGAAAATGCCCAATCTCCAAAAGTTCCACAATTCGCTTCATTTGCTAAAAATACATAGTGCTTCAGCTTCGTGATAAAACTATTTGAGGTAATTTGCTTTCTACTTGGAGTTTCTTTAATTTGTTGTTCTCCACTCCAAACTCCATTTAAAGGGCTCCATTTGGCGACGAGATGATCCATTGGTTCTTTATCAATGGGATTTATATCAAAATCTGTGTTGATTTTCTCATTATCTATTGATGTGTAAGCGAATTGTGTAATTGGTTCTGGTTCCATTAAGAGTGATTGTTCCTCTAGGTCAATATTTAAATTATTCGAATTTAAAAAAAAGTCCTCTGATGTCATATTGAAATCTTGTCGTTTTCTGTGTAAAGGTGTTGCATTGATCAAAGTCGAATATGATAATAATAGGATCAAAGAAATAATTAAGATTACCAAATATCGCATCGAAAAATTATTTTTTCTTTTTGTTTTTTTACAATTTTCAAGGTAAAAATTTGAAAATTGGATTATTATCATCTTCTTTAAAAAGTGACTTTGAAATAATTTTATCAATTCTAATCTACTATCAAGAAATACAAAGTTTCAAATAATGCGTAAAATTAAACCAACTGCTTTAAACCCACCCACCATCCTCGAAATTTATATGAGTCGAAAAGTAGATCAAAATCCTTTTTATTAACTCGTTCCCTTTTCATCGAAAAATTAAATTATGTTTTGTCTGATCATCACAACATTCATTTATTTCTCGGGTAAAACAATCGAAAATTGGGCCTATTTATGAATTTATGGATACGATGAAATTTAAGCGAAAGCTTTACAAGCTTTTCTGCAAGATAAGGCTTTTGAGGGGTGATATTGGTCAAATAGGACGAAAAGGAATCGGATTCGAAGAGTATTGTCCTTAAAAATCACTAAATATTTCATCATTTCACGATAACAATTGGAACCATATTTCATCAAGATCAATCTCGAATCAAACAAATAATGGGAAACCTCAGAGAGAGATGATCGATTATTATGATTTTGTAAAGAACAAAATTTTAATTGGTGATACAATCAGATCAAAAATGAGAGTTAGGTCATTCACAATATTGTGTTTTGAGACATTTGAGTTTTGGTGATTGTGTAAATTTTATTTATTAAGAAAAAAAGATATTTTGAAAAAAAAATGAAAGGTTAAATATCAGATAACACACGAAATTGAAATGTATCAATGAATCGTCTGACATAAATAAAATTTTATTTTAGATATTTACATTCTAATTATTTGTCAAATTATTTGTTGATCACTCCCAAAAATGATGAATGTTAAAATCTCCATTGTATATTTGATATTCCGAATTTTTGATCTACGAATATTACATCAACTTTAATGTTTACATTTTTGGAAATTCCATTATTTTATTTATTGTTTTCAATACCTAAAAAGGAAATTTCATGGCTTTAAATTTCCAGAATTTTATCGCTGAATAGAAACTTTGTCATTTCTATATATATTCTGAAAAAAATATTTTGATTTCAGAAATACGCTTTATAAAAAAGTAGATGATTTTCAAGAAAATATGACCTCGTGATGTTTAATCTGTTTAATCAGTAATTAAAAAGAAATGATTTAATCAAAGGTTTCTCAGATTTTGAATTATTATGTCAAAAGCCATCAAGTTTTTTTTTATGAAGATTAGAATTTTATTTAATGAGCTTTCCAAAATCATAAAAAAAAGAAACTTTTTTTTATAAAACAAAATATGGTTTAAGATTCAAGCATATTAATATGTTGTTTATTAAATAAAATAAAGTTTTCTAAAAAATATTAAGAAACTGAAAAAAGAAAATATTCTTTTAAATAGCTATAAATAAATTTTTATTAGTTTATTGGTTTTTATTTGATTTAAGAATACTGAATAATTTTATATTGAAATTTCATTTGTTTATTTTTTTAAGAATTACATTAAAAATAATAAATATCATTTTATTAACACTCTTTATATTTAAAAATAAATTAAAATTTTATTTATTTGTTTTATGAGTACAATCTAATTACTACTTACTACAATACAATTATAAAGATTACAAAATAAGTATAGTTCATGTTTTTTTTATATAACCAATTACTCAGACCAATCAAGACTACATTATTTAATCTGCAAAAATTATTAAAACTAACTGCAAATCAACAATAATACCAAAACCAACAAGCTAATCTTAAATAAAACCATTTTTACAAACAAAATCATTAAAGCTAAGGATTATTAATTACAAATATTGGCCAAAACAAATTTATTATTAATAATTAAACTTCTTTTTTTGTATTTAATTTGAAATTTAAAGTTTAATAATCAAATAATTTTTTTATAATATATTATTATGTTATAAACAAAATTTTTAATATATAAATCAGTTTTAATAGCATTTTTAAATATTATAAAAAATTCAACAAATCAATTTTTAAAAATAAAAGCTTTAACAATTATTATATAAAAACAAATATTAATAATAATATTATATAACAATTAGAAAACAAAAGAGCTTACAAATAATCTGTTAATTAAAACAATATATTTATTAAAACAAATTTTAATAACAATTTTTTTACAACAATAAATAATTATTTATACAAAGCTTTTACAAAATAAGTATAAAAGCCAGAAATACTACAATTTAATAAATCAGTTTTTAATATTTCTTAGAATATTATACTAAAACAAATTTTATTAGATTAAAATTTTTTGTTAAAGACTTATTAACAAACTTAACAACATATTTGGCTTTTTAGTTAATAAAACTTGTCAATTTAAACAAATTTCTTATAAAATAATAAATATTTTAGAATTATTTTACCATTTGCCAAAAAAAATCTTTTTTTAATATTGACTTTTTAAAATAATACAAAATTTTAAAAATATTAATTATAATAATTTAATAATTTAAATAAAAACTTATAATAAAAAGTTTAAAAAATGTAAAAAAAAAACCATTTATCAAAAAATAGAAAAAATAATTTAATATTTAATTAAAAAAAATATTAAATTTTTAATTTTAAACTTAATTGTTTAATTAAAAAAAGTAAAATTCAAAAAATTGAAATTCAAAATTAAATTGAATTATTAATTAATTTTATAAAAATTAACAAATTTAAAATATATAAATTTTAACTCTAAAAACTCAAATCAAAAAACCCACCAATCCTATCCTGGCTTACGTCAATTTTGAAAATTCTCAGTTCTCGAGATCAAAAGGCATTGTCACCCTCGTTCAGTTTTTTGTGATTAAAAATAAATATAAAATTTTATAATTTTTATTCCATGACTGGTAAGTTTTTTATTTCGAATTTAAATTTTCAATATAATTTTTTTACATTTACTCCCAAATTGACTTTTACTTGGGCCATGCTTTCCCACTTATTACCTACGCACAAGACTACAAAGAAGAACAAGCACAGGAATTAGAAGTGTTGAAATCTATTTACCCGGATGAGCTGGAAGGTATCAAATGTTTGGTAGTGTAAAATACTGGTCTGAGCGTATTGCTTTGTCATGAAGGAAGTTGTACTTTGTTCTTTCAAAATAAAGGCCAATCTTTCGGGGTTAATATGGAGCCATTCGTAATATCTGAAAGATAACATGAAGAAATACTATATATTCTAATTTTTTTGGCTTTTTCCTTATCAGAAATAGGACCGGGAGAATTTTTAATAAAAGTTACACCTGAAGAACAAGATAGTCTGATTCCATGTATTTTATTCATTATTTTTACTGCCAAGAATTTGTCCTTATATTAAACTTCTCAGATATTTAACCAATTTTCTAATCCCTAGTAATATTAGCGTTACACATAAAATACACGCCGAATTATCCGGATCAGCTTCCCGAGATAACAATAGATATAACAAATGGCTCGCTATCACCAGAGGATTATGATAAGTTAAATACTGAAGTTATAAGTGTGGTGAGAATTTCGTTTTGGATTGATGGTTTCAATTTTTCCGCGTGGGAAATGATTGGTTCTAATATATTGGGTACTTTGGATCAGGCAGAAGATTCTACTGGGATGGCAATGGTATTTACCCTCGTATCATTATTAAAAGATTCATTGAGTTTATTAGTAATAGAAAATCAAGAGCAAAGAAAACGGGATGAGGAAGCTCGAGTTCGAAAAGAAATAGAGGTCATGTTCATTGGCTATTTTTTAATCAAAATTTGAAATTCGGATTGTATGCTTTCTATTATCTTGGATTATTAATTTTTTCTGATCCATTTTATTGTATACAGGCAGAACAAGCACGATTTCAAGGAACCAAAGTAACAATCCCTGCATTCATAGAATGGAAACAGAATTTTGAGCGTGAGCGTTTGGAAAAGGAACGTTTGGAGAAAGGAGCGGCTGCTTTGAAACGTGAAGAAATGAAACGATTAAAATTGACAGGTGTCTAAAATTTTGAGCATAATATCGATGAGATTGGAGTGATCTGCGTGTTCACACATAAAGCTAAATAAAACTTCTTAGGTCGCCAATTATTCGAACAAGACGAATCTTTAGCGAAATCAGACGCGACGTTTATGGAGGAAGGTGATGTTACCGTTGATATCAGTCTTTTCGAGCATGAAGAAGATCTTGGAAGCGAGGAAAGCGATGATGAAGTCTTGAATATACTGCGAAATAGTACTGATTAATTCAAAACGCAATTAACTGATAAATAAGGGATTTTTTATTGAATTTTTGTGATTGAAAAAAAGGCTACTTTTTAAACTTGTAAATTTAAATTTTGACAGCGATTCATCTAACGCTTTTTGAACCACTTTTGTGAATTTTTGTTTTGTTGTACATTGAAGTGTATCAAATCTATGCAAAAGGGGGGGGGGGGGGGG
>JAAOMT010000129.1:962471-1027647 GCA_016748015.1 Geosiphon pyriformis | reverse complement strand
GGGGGGAATGAAAAAATGTAAAATAATACAAGAAAAAATACGTTGACAAAAATATCGCCCCGAAAACTCGGGAAATTTGAGTTGAAAATATTGATTCACACAATAGTTCCAAAATTAATTATTTGATAATGGGATCATAAGAACTTTACCAGGAAACATATTTTTTAAGCACATTGAATAGGGAATAAGGAAATTTATTGACTAATGGACTTTTTTTCTAAAAAAAAGTGTATTAAAAATGTCCAAGATGACGGGAGGTAAAAAACTAGAATGGCAAACATGAAAATTTTGATTACTGAATATTTCTCCTAATCGGGAAGTTCAGTTAAATAATTTGTGATGGGAGCTGACGCGCTGAGATTTTTACGATGTCTTTGAGATTTCGAAAGTGGAAACCCCTGGTGTTGTTTTAGACGCAATTCATCCATCATGTGAGCTAAAGGGGAAGACGACAAAATAAGAATTCCAATTGACATTAAATGTTGTATTTTTCACCGACCATCTTTTTTTCACTTAAATCACTTGCAATTAGATCAGACATAATTAGACCATGATCAACAAAATATTTTGAACTTTTACCCTTAGCATTGATCGGCCAAGACTTGACGCTTTGAAAGATTTTGTTATTGGGCAACAGCTCCTCACTTCCTGACGCATTGATATTGATGTTGGACTCGTGTGTTGACGGGGATGAAGGTGCCATTACTCTAAAATCAAAAGGTTGCGAAATGAAGGTGGTGTTTGAACTATTAAGCGAGCTAAATTTAGGAATTTCTGGTAATGTTGGTGGAGCAGATGAAGAAGTTAGGCTAGCATTGTTATTCGTATTGCTCCTTCCTTTAAAGAAACGTCTTTTTGAAATGGAAGAGGAGCTAGATGTGTGCTTCTCGACATTAAGATGAGCTGATAATTGTGCGGGCTCTGAGGTCATAGATAGATTTGTATAGTTGTTCGACGTTCCATTTAATGTAGGAGATGCAAGTAATAACCCATTCATTGTTCCCAAAGAAGAAATTGATGTCTTTGAGCCATTCTGATATAAGGTAGCCAATGAGGCCGTCTCTGATGAAGAGTTGGGAACATTTACTGCTTTTGATGCTCCTGTTGAAGAACCATGATTGGTTTTACGAAAAAACTTTCTACGACGATTTGATAACTTTGAAGTGACGGATCCACCATGTGTAGTATCACTAAGACTCCCACTTTGAATAGGAGCTTGGGATACAATTTTTTCAATAATTAAAGTAGGTGTTGTAGGATTAACTCTTCCATCAAATCCCCTCGTTTTACTGGTAGAACTCGGAGAAGGAGATAGATGATTATTTGAGTTTGGATTACTGCTAGAGGTTGCTTTTTTACGTAAGAATGAACCGGCCCACTGTTTTGCCCACACAATTCGTTGACGGACGGCTCTATATATGTTAAATATTAATCGTGAATTATCCAGATTAAGGGTAAGAAAGTCAAGTGAAGTAGACAAGAATTCCCGACAAACCTTTTGGCCATCGTCACATTAACTTTGCCGGAATTCTTCATCAGGAATAACATTCCACAATTGGCTGCAAATAATAAAACAAAGAAAAGATCCCAAGAGCATAGTCTAACTATTAACATAGATAGGCTTAACCCGAAAAGAACCTGTCTTCGTTGTTTTACAAACGAGATCTCTCGTAACACTATAAATGAAATCAAAATTAGTGTTGGTAGCAAAATTAATTTACGTTGTATGAGCGAAACATTTTTTAAGCAAACCTGCGAAAGATGCTTTTTTGGAGGCATTTGGATCAACATCAGGATAAGTTAATAAATCTATAAACTGTAATGGAATGTCTATTATTGAAGTATTTTTATTGTTTGGATGAGGCTTGCTACTATTAGTAGCTTGTTCCCCATTTATTGAAGTGTGTGTATTGTCCAAGGGAAAGCTATCTAGCCAGCTAAACAACAAATCTGCGAACATGTACCCCAAAGCTCCCCAACCATCTGTTCCCTCAGTTGGAGTGATTCCTTCAGTCTCATTACCACCACCACCACCACCACTACCACCACCACCACTACCACTACCACCACAAGCTTCCTCCTCTTCCTCTTCTACAACTGCGATTTCCCCAGAAGAAGTTTCCCCTTGTGAGAAATCAGAGTCACTCGAGTCAACGTTCGCAGTTGGTGTTTGAGTAATGAGATCATCGGTTTCCTCTGGGAACATTGATAAAATTAAAACAATTATAGATGACTATTGTCCAAATGTGAAGATTACTCGAGTAGTAGCGATTCGGACTAAAATAATGATGATATAAACTCGGAACAAAAATCCCGAGTTTTATACCTCACGTAATATGCTGGTGGCACGGTTCTATTAAAATATCGGATATTAAAAAACATTAACGTGGCTTTGATAGCCCAAATATTTAAGGCTTCGCCTCGCATTGATTGCTAAGATCAACCAACCTGCTTCTAATTTAAAGTTCAGCCCAAATTTTATTGAAGTAAACATTAGTTTTTTACATCGAAATTAAATTCACCGCCACTCCATTATCTAAATTTGAAATAGGGAAAATTTTATTTGGCATTCTCAAGTCAATCTAATACTATTGTTACAAATGCTATACTAGAAAATTGAATAAAATACAATATTTGTATTTGTATTTGAATTTGAATTTTAAACATAATTGTCCCATTAAAAATAATAATAGAACATTTAATAATATTAAAAAATTGTAGTATTATTTTTATTATTGAATTATTATAATTATTTTTCAAAGTATAAATTAATTATTTTTATTAAAATTGCAATTATATTTAATTTGGTTAATTTAATATTTTATCAAGTTTGATTATAAACTTTTTTTAAATTAAATTAAATCTTAAAATTAATAATAAATTAAATTAAGTAATAATTATTAGCTTTTATTTATGTAATAACAATAAAAATTGTTATTTTATAAGGGTTTTAAAAGTTAAAGTTAATAATTAAACTTATTAAGTAATAAGAATAATAAGTTAAATTAATTAATAATATATTTTAATAATAACAATATAATAAATTATACAAAAATTACACAAATAAAATATTTAAATTGATTTAAATAAAGGTTTAAAGTTTTAATTAATAAATTTATTTAATTTTTATAAATTTAAAATAAAAATTAAATTAAAAAAATTTTTTTTTTACATATTTTTTTCTAAATTATAAATTAATTTATATTTATATTTATTTTAAATAGTAAATTATTAATTATTATTAACCAAATTACTAATTAATAATTTATACAAACTTAATTTAATTTTTATAACTAGAATAATTCAATTATTATTTATTATAATACAACTATAAAAGATTTTAAAATAAGTATAACTTATGTTTTTTTTTATATAACCAGTTATTTAAATTAATTAAAACTATATTAAATACTTACAAAACCAAAAACTTTAAAAAATTTACAAAAACCAACAAAAAACAATTACAAATTAAAAATTAAACCAAAATAAACTAATTAATTTTAAACAAAATTTAAATTATATTTTATATTTTATAAACCAAATATTATTAGATTATATATATTAAGTAAAATAAAATTATTATTAATAATTAAATTTCTTTTATTTTCAATTTTAAGCTTAGAATTTAATAATTAAATATTTGTTTTATAGTATATAATTAAAATTTAAACAAAATTTATAATACAAAAATTAATTCTTAAAAACAAAATTTTTAACAATAATTATATATAAAAAATTATTAATAAAATAAATAAAAAATCAATAAACATATAATTAATTAATTTAATAAATCACACTATTTAATATAATAATTAGTAATAATTATTGTTCTTATAATAAAATTTAAAAAATACATAAAAACATAATTTAAATTTTTTATTAAATTATAATAAATACAATTTACACTAAAATATTTAAATTTATAAAAAAATTTTTTTATAATAACCAACAAATATTTATAAAAAGTTTTTATAAAATATGTATAAAAACTAATTAAATTATAATTTAATAATTTAATTTTTAAATATTTATTCTTTTTTTTTATTACGTTTTATGAGTGAGATCCAAACACTATTTAGAGCTATATACCAAAGAAATGATATAAACTAAGTATGAATCATGCTTTTCCTACATGTGACCAACCACTCAGGCCAATCAAGACAACACTACACTGTTATATGTACTGAAACGGAATCACTGACACCAGAAAAGAAAGAACATTGTTTACAAAAGCCAAAACAAACACCAAGAGCCTCAGCCACACCAAGTAGTCTAACAACACCAGCCAAGAACCTAGAAGCCGAGCCAGGACCCTATATAGGAACCGAACCGTCAAGTGGGATAAGATTATTTTTTTCCATAAACGCATGATGCTTAACTCTAACCAACCAAATATTATTCCTAAAAGCAAAACTAAGGGAATGCACAAACTCAACAATTTTTGAACTAGCAGTCTTGTAACATTTGAAAACAGAGACAGCTTTATGAAGCCACTCAATAAAAACAAACCCTTTAGAGAGAGCTGTAAATACAGAAACATCAGAGGCACAAGAAGACAGCAATTGCAGCATGCAGAAAAAAGAGAGAGACAGACCAGAAAGCACCATCCAAGATTTCGAACATGTATTCAGTATCTGAGGACGTGCGGAGACATCAGCCTTGCAAGAAAAAACATGATCTGATGTCTTCATCTCACCACAATATAAGCACAACACGCTAGGGTATCTTCTGTTATACAAGCATTTACGAACAGCAACAGGCAGCCAGTGGTGCAATGCCTTCATGAGAAAACTGCACACATCTGCTGTGGGCTTGCTAGTGTGGCCAGCGGCCATGTGTGAGTCAGGATGCCATACCAGTAAAGAGCAAAACCAATCTACGTCTGCGAACAAACTGGCAGGCAGAAATTTAGAACCAGAACCAGTCTCCCAGTGCACATGACTAACAGAACAAAAAATATCGCAAACAAAATGCCTGGAATTGCCAGAAACAGCCCCACCATCCACCAACAAGAAGTGCGCATGCAATTGGGAAGGAAGGAACCAGCCCGAGTGAGAAGAAGCACCAGCAATAGCATTAGCACGTTCATTTCCAATTACACCAGAGTGGTCTTTCACTTTGTGCCATTCAACCAATAAGTTTTTGCTATGAATAATGTCTACAATATGCAGGCATTCGATCCAACAACAGTTGTGAAAATCCAGATGCACCATACCCAATTCCAACTTGCAGGCATCCAGAGCAGCTTGACTGTCAGAGAACAGATGAATACAACTAGAACGGGGGACACACTCCAGCACCAGTGCAATAGCCTGCATTTCCACCAATGTAGAAGACAGCAGACCCGAAACTCCAACACCCAAACCCAGATCAATGTCACTGAAAAAAACACCAGTCCCAGCTGTGCAATTCTTGGTACCTAGGTTCGTCAGAGATTCATCCGTATAAACAGAAATGCTACTAAGAAGAACTTGGGAAAGCCAATCATGAACCAACACAAAACCAGGAAAGGCGAGAATACTCTGAAGACCTACACCAGCCAAAGCAGGAGAAGGGGCATGAGGAGAAGATGTATCAGACAGAAACTCGACAGAAAGCGTGAACCACTCAGGAGTTGGGCCACAAGGGTCCAACCTCTTCCACCGCTTAAATTTGTATCAGTCAAACACAGCTCCATGATGATCACGGAGTTGGTCAACAAAGGCAATGCCATATCGTCGGAGTGAGGGAAGGAACTTGACAAATCTAGACTCACCGAGAACAGTAGACATGGGAACCCCACCACAAAGCTGAAACGGATTACCAAAAGACCCACTCAAAGATAATTTGCAATCGAAGAGAACACAAACAGCACTCGCCAAGAAATTATTCAAAGGGCTGACTCGTACATGAACAGAAACACTCAAAGAATGAATAGGGTGCCAGCACGAAACCTGTAAGTCATGAGACCTGTGGGAGAACAGGCGACCCAGAATTCTCACTGAGTTTGCAAAACAAATAAGGGAAGCAACCTTACTTTCTGATTGAATCTGGACAAAAGATTTCAACCCATAGAATGAGAGATGATGGATCATGTCACTAGGAAAATCAAGAGGCAATCCAGACTTGGATTTCAAGCCCCTACGAATCAAAGCGTCCCATTTATTACACATACTGACAGAAACAAAACTAAACTGAGTTCTATAACCGATGATGGGGTGGAGAACAGCTGACACTAAATAAAGAAATTGTTTGTCTGATATGGCTTTTCTTAGAACCAAGTTGATAAAAAAACAAACATTTAAATGGGCTTTTGCCAGGCTGGACTTCGACAGTCTCTCAGAAGACACGAAGATACCCAGATAATGATGAGATTCGCCTGGCTTAGCTATAGAAATAGGGGATCCACTGATGAAAAGAGAAGATGCACTGGCATGGCTATTAATTGGAATGGCCACAGTCTTATCATTATTAATTAAAATATCATTGATGCAAAAGAACTCACTAGCCACATCAAAAATGTGTTGAGTGGCAGTCTGACTGCTACCCACCCAGATCATATCATCCACAAAAGTGCCTGCAGCGAAGAAAAATGACAAACCAGCCTGAGACTCCACACGGCCCATCTTAGCAACAAAATAAGAATTTAATCTATAACCACACACACTCTCCTGCCTCTTAACTTTGCACAAGAGAGGATCATAAAATATATGCCAAAGAAGAGACAAAAACACCTCCCCTTGGTTCAGGTCATTGTGTATATGATAACCATCCGTTAACCCAAAATCAGTCATAACCCGGTTTGTACGACCACCATGAATATTCCCAAAAAACCTAATAAACTGGCAGTACATTTTTATCCTAACCAAACTTTTCTTAAGATGATCCCAACCAACCAAGTCATACACTTTCTGCATGTCTTGTAAAATCAGCCAGAGCTCCCGGTTTTTTTCAAGAGCATCCTCGATCACCGAACCAATCGCAAAAATGGAAAACTGAGTTGTAGTGCCTTTGAGAACTGAAAAATTGTCCCCACAAAGAATGTCAAACTTGCTACATGCCAAAGAGATCCTATCAGAGAGAATCTTGGAAAGAATTTTTCGAGCCATCTCAATCAGAGCAATAGGATGAGTGTTTGTAAGCACACCCTCCTATTCATAAGGTTTGGGAATCATCGACACCCAGGCTTTCTTCCAAGCACCAGGCACAGACTCACCATGAAGACAAGAATTAATAAGCACTAAGAGCATATCGAGAACAGATTTATTACAGTGCTTTCAAAGTTTATTGGAGATGCCTGAGAGACCAACAGCCTTCCCATCAGGTAGAACAGAGACCACACCAGACATCTCATCAAAACTAACACAGCTCATCACATCTAAAAAAGCATCATTAAACATGTAATTCAAAGGCCAATATTGGTTAGCCCAATTCCCAGGAACATCAAGGGCCATACCACATTTACGAATCCACCCCTCCATAATCTTATCCACTTTCTTTTTAACATGATCAGGTTCCAAATACAGCTCATTACCAACCACCAAATGATCCAAAACCACCTTGTGAAAAGGCTTCTCCAAGACGCTTCTAATAGTGTGACTCTTATTAGATTCAAAGGTTTCCATCCTTTTGTCCACAGCAGATCTAATCTGCGACTCTTTAGCACGTTTCGATTCCAATAACTTTGAGGCACAATAAGACTTCCTGGCTTTGGACAGAACTGAACAAATGTTGTCAAAAGGAGACTTTGAGAAAAAAAGAGACCTTACCACAGCAGCACCAGCAGAATCAAGCACTTTCCAAGTATCAAGCAGCAATACAAACACATCACAATCAACAGAATGGGAAGCTTTGACCAACTTAGACACTAAAAGTTCTAGCTTATGGAACCTGGACGAATGCTTAGTAAAAATGCCATCATAATCTTTAAACCATTTTTTTCTGAAAACTTCACTTGCTGAGAAACACATAGTTTTTTGAACAACATCCCACATCGCATCCAAATCCAACAGATCCCTGGCAGCCAAGAAATCATCAGAGAACATGGCAGCATTCACTGCTGTGGCCTCCCTGAATCTCAACCACAAGGCAACACAAGCATCCTTAAAATCGTACTTCCAACGATCTCTATTGGCCTGCTTGCAAACAGAACACAAACGCATATCCAAGAGACCACCTAAACCAATCGACACAGAAATGGCTTGATGGTTAGTATCAAAGAAGTCGGACACATCCAGAACATCACGATCCACAATAGCATTGACCAAATTGGGAGATACAAAAAAATAATCAATTGTCTTCGTCACACTCTGGAAATTACTTCAAGTTGGAACTTTTACAAACGGACTGCAGACAAGAGAGTTGACCAGACCCAAGCTACCACACTTCCTGAAACTGGCACTTCTATGCAAACCATCTTCATTGAAGTTACCACCTAAGACCACAAAAGATGATTCATTCACAGCACTAGCAATCATAGCATTCACGTCATCGGCCTAAGAGAAGCACACCGAAGCCGACACACCAGCATACAGACCCAAAAAAGAAACCAAGAGTTTATTCCTAAAAAGCAACTTGACAGAAATAAGGCGACCAGGGACCTCAGAAACTTTGCACACGTGCCTGGCCAGAGAATTGTTCATAACAATCGCCACACCAGAACCAAAATGACCAGAATTCAAACCAGAAATGAAGACCCAAACACCATCAAACTTACTAGCAATCTAAGGCCATACCTTATCTTTTAACTTTGTCTCAGTGATAATTGAAACTAAATTGTTCATATCTCTGTGCCAACGTATAATGTCCTCTTGCTTAGCTGAATTGTTCATTCACCTGACATTACACGTGGCTATTTTCCATACTAAATCATTCATTGGGTTGCAAAAGAGACTGCAGAATCCAAGCCAGCACACATCTGATCTAACTTCTCCAATACTGAACTAACCGAAGCTTCGAGAGCCACCAACTTCAATTCCAAGCAACCCACTTTTGAAGTTAGAACTTTTGAACTACTCGAACCCAAACTTGAAGTATCATAAGAAACCGAAAAAGGAGGAATAACCACAGAATCAGGTTCATCCAAAATCATATCTGAACCAAGTTTCATATTAACCAAACCAGGGGCAGCCAAGGGCTGAGAAGAGGAATCAAGAGCCAAGGGCACCAAGCTTAAACTGTCAAGTTTGTCAATAATACTGGACACCTTATCCGTAAGAAGTTCCAAAGAACACTCCAAAGAAGCAAGACGAGTTTCCAAAATCAAACCAACAGGACCCGTGAGAGACAAGTTACCTACCAAATCTGAGGTGCTAGGAGAAGAGACAAAATCAGAACCAGAACCAAAGTGAGGACCATTAGATGAAAACGCTAGAGAGACAACCTGAGCCCATGATTTGCCGCCGAATGCAGCCAGTCTAGAAATAGGCACACTCTTTTTTGCATACAGCTTGGCCAACCGGAGGCGGGTTTCATCAGAAACAATCTTTTTAAATGATTTGGAAATTTTAGGAGAATGTGAGATCTTAGCATCACACTCCAGAACTGAATGATCAAGTTTCCTACACTGTTCACACCGAACCAAGTTCAATCTAGCCCAAGAAAGTTTCACCCCACCAAAAACAGGCTCCGTACGAAATGCAGACTCCAAATCCTCATCATTCTCAAAACAAATCACAGCACAACAAATCCTATTGCCAGTAACTAAAAAACAATTTATAACACAAGTTTTCCCACCAGCTCTTGCCAAAAGATCACCAAGATCATGAGCTGTTGTTCCTACTGGCAAAGTAAACAAAAGCGCCCTATACCGATCTCTAGACGCCCATGTCTCACAATCCTGCACAGCCTTGGCCACATGCACTGAATCCTTCCCAATTAAGAATGACCACTTAGCTGCCAACTGATCTGCCTGACTTGATTCGGCAAACTCCACTACTGCCTTTTGCCACAGCCCAATGAGTTGCAATTGGATCGACACCACTTGACCAAATTCAGACACTGTGGCGACGATCATTTTTTTTGGCATATTCATGGGAATTTCCTTAATTACTACGGCCTGATCTGAGCGTATTCCCTGTCTTTTGAGATCGCTGTTTACAATGATGTTATTTTCCCTGGCCAATGAGACGGCCTTTTCCATGCTTTTTAATGAAGTAAACGTCGATCTGATGATCCCTTCAAATTTTGAGGGGGTAGTGGCCCTCCCAAAACCATTGATTCGTGAAAACAATTTCCTTATGACCTGAGTTTTAGCCATTGCTGATTTTCTTTCCACAGCCGAAAGATTGATATCCAAAGTGAAAAATTTCTTTACAGCCACTTCCATCTGAGTTTTAACAATTTTGGGGTCCACTCACACTTTTTCCAAAGAGAAAGACAACCGGGGAGAAAGAAAAACATCCTCTTCATTATCATCTATGTCATAATTGATAGAGCCGAGAGGAAAACCGATAGCCGCACCAGTATTGAAACGCTTCGCATTGGGCATATTCATTTGGAAGTCAGAGGTGGCTTTATTATCAAAGGCTTTTCCATCCATATCCATGCTAGTAAGTTGTCCGTCTACACTAATAGGTTCACTAACTTTGAGATTCTTATCTGTATCCGAAAGTTTAACACTACTGAGAGGCTTTTTGACTTTTTGAGTTGAACCATCACCAACTGAATTAACGGTCGAAACTCTGGCAGACCTTCTCTTAGCACTAGGACCACTCATAATGGCAGCTGGGCCAACAATAAAAGGGTTTGATTCTTGTGAAATAATGGAAGACAATATGCAAAAACAGAAAAAACTTCTTTCAAAATTTGACTCTTTTTTAGGAATTTGGGACGAAGGAAAGAAAGAAGTTTTTTATTTATTTATTCAAATATTAAATTAAAATAATTTTTATTAAATTTTAATCTTTTATTAAAAATTTATTTTAATAATATTATTAATATATTGCTATTTAATTTAATATTTTTAATGAAAATTAAGCTTAATTATATAAAACTTAAATATTTAATTATTTAATTATTTAAATTAATTATTATTTTGTTGAACACAAATATATATTTTATTATTAGAATAATTATTTATAATTTAATTAATATTAAAAACACTAATATATAAAATATTTAAACTTAAATTTATAAAATAAACTATTTTATTATTTACAATAAAAAAATATATGTTTTAATAAATTTATTTGTAAAAATAAAAATTTTATTTAAATAATTTATATTTAAATTAATTTTAATTATATTAAAATATTCTAAATTAAATAGATTTTAATGAGATAAAACAAATAATACAAATAAATTCTTATTAATAAAATTATTTTTTTTAATAAAATCTAAAATAAAAACAAATTATGTAAAAACTAAATTTTTAAGATTTAATTTTTTATAAATATTATAAAATTTTTTTTTGGTAAAAATTTTGTTTTATATATTTAAACAATTAATTATTTTAATAAATTTAATATAAAAATAAAAAAACTATAAATATTTTTATATATAATAATAATTTTATTGTATTAAAATTTTAAAATACTTTATAATTTATAAAACAATCATAATTGCAAAAAAAACACTTTTTTGGTTTTAAATAGAAGTTTTTTTATTTAAAATTTTTTTAAAATAATTTATTAAAAAATGTTTTAATGTAATAAAAAACTTAAAATTTCAAATCACAAACTAATATTTAAGTTATTGTTTTTTATTGTTAATGTTTTTTTGCTGTTTAAATCGCTAAAAAAACCAAAACAATAAAAAAACCAATAATTTTTGTTTTATAAAAATACAAAATATTTTTTTGTAAAAAATAAAATATTAACTTTTTTTGGTTTTTTAATATTTTTATTGATTTTATAATATTAATACCAATTATGTTTAATTTGTTTTATCTGTAAATAATATATTTATTAAAACTAATTTGAATTGATATTTTACTGTATTATTTAATAAAATAAATTTTAATTAATTATTACCAATTATAAAACAAAATAATTATATTTTAATATATAATTTTATTTAATTATAATAATAAATTAATAAAATTAAAATTAAACCACTTTTTTGTTTTTTTGTTTTTTAAAAATATTATTGGTTTTAATAATATTTAAAAATCTATTATTAATTATTAAAATTTTTTAAATAAGTAAATTTTATTTTTATATTTAATATTAATATTATTATTATAAAATTATATTCAATTTTTATATTGTTTTATTAATTTGAAATTGAGTTTTAAAAACAATAGTAGACTTTTTTGTATAAAATTTATATTTTAAATTTTTGAATATTATTATTAAAATTAAGTTTATTAATTTTTTTGTTTTTTTCAAAATTGTTTCATTTTTTATAACTTTAATTTCTGTTTTTGTTTTTGTTATTGTAATTTTTTAAATTGTTTTTAATTATATTTTTAATAAAGTTTTTGGTTTTAAGTTAAAACTATTGATTTGTAATTATATATTATTATTTAATTCAAATTTTTTTATGTATTTAAAATTGTTTTTGTTTATTAATTAATTTTAGTAAAAAAAATAATGATAAAGCTTTTTTTATTAACCAAAAAAATATTTGTCTTTTATGATACTTATAAAACTAAATTAATTAATTTTTTATTTAACTGTTTTTAAAATTAATAATTTAATTACTTAAATTAATAAACAAATTTCTTTTATTTTTTAAAAAAATTATATTTGATAATTTTTTTGAATATTAGTGCTTTTATAAATATTAAAGTTTAATTTTTGGTTGTAAAGCTATTTTTTTTAATTTGTTAATTTAATATTTTATCTTAATTTTTTTAATATTATTATTAATAAGATGTATTAAAACCGTTAAAATTAAGTTAAAATCTGTTGTTAAAAAAAATTAAAATTTTCAGTAAATTTTATTATTTTTTTTCTGGCTACTAAAATACATTTTATTATAAATATTAAAAACTGTTTTATTTTTTTAAAAGCTTAAATCAAGTATATTTTTAACTTAATTACTAATTTACTTAAAAATTTTAGCCAATTTAAAAACAAATACAAAGTTTATTTTTTAAATATTTATAATATAAAAATTAATTAATTGTAATTGATTTTAAAATTGTTTTAAATATAAATTATACAAAAAAATAAGATAAAGTTTTATAAAAAAGCAAATATATAAACATATTTATAATAAACAAATTTTAAATAATTATATAATTAAAATAAAAACAATAAGTAAATTTAATTTAAAAAATAATAATTATTTATTAATATAAATTAAAATAATTGATTATATATTAAAAATACTATTATTTAGATAAAAAAAACAGCAAAAATAATATTAATAATTAATTAAGTAATTAATTAATAAAATAATTAATAATAACTAATAATAACAAAGCAATAATTAGCAATAAAAAATTATTTAATAATTTAAAAAATATTTATTATTATTATTATTAGATTTAACAAGCAAGGTCTAATTACTATTTAAAAATTAAGAATAAACTAAATGTTTCAGTATTAAATAAAATTTATGCACTTTTATATATAACCAGCTACTTAAACCAGTTTAAATTATGCTAAGTTTATGTAATAAAAGAAAACTTACCCAAAAATAACATTTTTTAAATAACATCAAATAAAATAATACTACAAAAGACTAATTTAACCAGTTATTCAACTGTTTTTAAAGAATTAGTTTTAATGTTAACAAACTTATGTACTTAAAAGAATATTAAGTTAGAAAACACATTATTGTTTATGTTAATTAAATACTTTGAATTACTAAACATATTAACATTATTTATACAGTATTTTTTTTCAAAAAAACTACTTTTTTTCTTAACTAACTAACAATTTTGCTAAAAAAATTCAAATAAACCATAAGCTTATTAACTTTTAAATTAAAAATACTGCTTGAAATAAAATTACTTTTAATAAAATGTTCAAATACAGTAATCAATATACCAATAAGCTTAATAATTAATTCAACCAAAACTGACAACTTAACCAAATCAGATTCCAGAAACACCAGCTAAAAAGAAAACAAAGAATTACCAACAATTACAAAAAAAGAAGTAAAAACAGCCAAAGAAGAAAACTTAGAAGGATCTGGATAAAAAAAAGTCTTAGCATAAAAAATATTATCTGTAAACTACAATTTAAACATCTTGAGAATTATGGAAAAAGAAGGTAAAAAAACTGTATAGTTTGTAGCCAGATGGCCTATTTCTTGATATTTAAAACAGTACTGACAACCAGAAGTTTTTTACCAAATATGGCATCTTTTTAGTGTACTAGTTTTGACAATTACAGAATTTAAATCAACTTGAGAGCCAAATATAATCAGAACAAACTAAAAATAACAACCAAAATTAGGTAAATAAAGAATAAAACAAGTTTAACCACCAACTTGAGAAATCATATTACTGATTTCAAAAGCTGTACAGCCAGAAAAAAAATTGACCAACTTGGCCTTAAATCTATTATGAGACAGAATGATCTTTTTTTGATTTATGAGAGAAAAAATCCAAATACTATCTTTACTTACCAACACTAACCAATAATTAAGAAGAAATGCAACAGTATTTAACTCATTAAAGTAAACAACTATGTACTGTCAAATACCAGTAGGCTTTAATACAACATGAAAAATCTCACTAAAAACACCAAAAACTGACTTAATATTGATAGCAAACACATTTAAAGACATATTACATAGTATAACAGTAGCAAAAAAAAACCAGACTCAAAAGCCACCAAAAACTTGGTAATTTTAAAAGTAACAAGACAAATTAAGCTTATAAACTTAACCAAAAATACAGTATTTAGAGAACTTTGGAAAGCAAACTCCATACAAAAAAGCTTTACATTGTTTTTTGACACTAATTTTGCATTCAAAAAACCATGTACAGATTAAAAAACAGTTATATTATAAGCCAATTTGATCTTAAAAGTATTATCAAATACTAAAATAAAGACTATCTATTTAGCAAACTTTTAATAACTAATAATAGTTTCTTAAACATTACTAGTAACAGCACCAGAAATCAAAAAAAATGATTTAGTTTTTATTTGATCAGTTCAGTTCCCAAAAACAGATGATTTAATAAAAAATAGTTGCTTTGCTTTTAGAACTGACAAGAATCTGTTAAAAAACATCATATTTGGCAACACAATTAGTGGTTAATCTTGGCATATTTTGGATAATATGTTGGATGATACAGCAAAAATCTCATCTAAAATCTCAATTGAAACTACAAAGAGGTTTGGTATAACAATAGCAAAGGCAAGTAACTGCTCTTATTTTTTTGAAACTTTAGTCTTTTTGATTATTTTGTTTAAAGAAGTGGTGTTAACAGCACTAAGTATAAAAGCTATAATAAAAAAAACCAGCTTGTTAACTAATTTGTTATTAAAAACTTGGGTTTTTAGAAAAAGTAGAGGCAATACTAAGATTAATCCAAATGTGTCTCTTTAAAAGAATTTTAATTGGTAAAAAACTAGCCAAAAGTAAAAAAGATGCTTTAGTAACTACTAAAAGCAGCTTTTTACTATAAATATTTAAGAAAAATATAGTCAAAACATTATGTTTAACTGCTTCAATAACAGAAAGATCTTTTCATGTTAAAACTTTATTAGTTACTATAGGAAAAGTAACATTTATAGCTTTTTTATTCTTTGTTTTAGTCATGGTCATAAAATTAAGGAGACAAAAAGTTTTTAAAAATATTTATAAATATAAGTAATATTAATTAAAAAAAAATATATTTAATAATTAAACAATTAACAAATGAAAATGGTCTTATTTTTGATTTAAAATTTACTTTTTTATAAAATTTTTTTTACCAAAATTCATGAATTTAAAACATTGTTGTTGTAATATAACGATTTTAATTATCTTATATGTTAACAAATACCAAAACCATAATCTAATTAATATTTTAGACCAATAATTTTTAATTATAACTATTAATAAATACTATTTTTTATTTTTTGAAATTAATTTATTAAAAAAGAATAGATATTAAATACAATATTATAAATAATCTAAAAAAACATGCACATTATAAATATAAAATTAAATTCATTGAAATAAATAACTTTCCAAAAAAGTTACTAAATACCAGAAAAATTTTATTAAAAAAATAGAACAGATTAGATATATTATTATTAAAAGCAATCAAATTATTAAATCTTTGTTTTTATATAAAAAACTTAATTAATAAAACCTTTAAATATATAAAAACTTTTAAATATATTATATATATAAAAGCACTAAATTATAAAAAACTATTCAAGAAAACTATTCATAACAATACATAATTCATATTTATAGTAATTCATATTTATTGAAATAAACGGTAAAAAACCATATTTTGTTAAAAGCAATAAAAAAAATGTTAAAAATTAAATTAAAATTTTCAATTATTATTTTCCTAAAATTTATAAATACATAATAAAACATTAATGGTTTAATAAAAACAGTAATGTGTTTTGCGTAGGGTAGACCTCATTTTGTTAAAGCATTAATAAAAATAAAAAAAAAACAATAATTTAAACATACAAATTATTTTATTAAAAACTTTATCTAAATTGACCAATATTTAATTTTATTAAATTTTTTATTTAGATAATAATTGATTGTAACAAAGAAAGTTTTTTATAACTAAATACAAATTAGCTTTATAGAATTTAAAAAGTTTCAACTGGTTGTAACTCAAGACAAAAAGTTGCGGTTTTAATAGAAAAAAATAATTGCAACCAATTGCGGCACTTCACATTTTATATTATTAAATTAAATTTTTAATATCTTTATTTTGAATCAGACAATTGTATCTGCATTTCAAAATGGTTTCAAACAATATAATTGAATTATAATTATATATTTTTATCATGCTTCAAAACTCCTTAGTATCACACAATTTGTTGTAATCATATATTCACCAATTTTCCATAATTCATTTATTCTATTTTGTCTCAATACGAGAAGTATTACAAAATATGAAAATTGAAAATTTAGTGAATTTGTCAGGAAAAGCTTAAAATAATGTAAAAACTTGGCAAAGTTACCTTTCTATTTTTCAAATCATTCTACAAATCTTTGAGAAAAACAATGACCTCCGTGGAGTACAATTTTTTGATCTTGCTCCTCAATTAGGATTTGGCACTCAATACTTAAGAAGATTAGAGATAGTGGAGAGATGGAAATGTGGGACAAAAGGATATACAAATAATATTATTGACTAATCAGGTATTTATGAAGGGTCCGAACATTTTTCGTCTTGCCAATGATATCCCGACCTCCGGTGTTTCTTCCAAAACGTTCTCTGCACCTTTTATAGTGCTGTTCGATTCCTTCAATTTGTCTTGTCGAATCCTTTTCACTGATCGAGACTGATATGATCCAAATGTCGTTGTTGCCTTCTCTTGAACACGCTTCTGGGCCAATGACTTTTGGACAAGCCAGGTATGTCAAATGACTTTTTACCAATTCTTATTTCTAGTATTTATCGATTTGTTCCAATATATAGTTTGAAGGTTCGTCGAAGTGTTTGACTCTTTGGAATCGAACCCTTTAATGTTGCAAGAAATCTTAGAAACATAATAGACCAGACATTTTTAGACTGGCTCTCAAAAAGTGGAAAGCGATGTTCATCTCGGTGGGGATATATATATTTTATGAGTAAGGCGTCACGTGAAAGTGGACATTAGCCTAATAAATATAGATTAGATCCTTGATGAAATAACATTGGGGAAAAAAGTCAGATAATCAATCAACCCCAAGAACCGGAAAAAGCACAGATTTTTTTTATCTCGATTCATTAACCACGTTAGGAATCAATTTTTTCTCTTTCGTTGGCGAGTTAAAAACTTTCGTGAGCTTTTGGCGGTTGTCTACAAACATTACAAACCGTTCTTGACATCCTTGTAAAACTCCACTGACACGATTCCAGAGCCCTTTCCCCAATGGCACCAACTGACAATATAAAGACTAACCTTGAGTGGATATCCTCACTCTCGGTAGATCAGCCCGTGCGCAACATTCGAAAAACTTCAATTATTTGCACTATTGGTGAGTTATCGCAACGGATTTTTCGTTACAGAGCTTGAAGAAACGATATTTCATTTATCACAATACCTATCATCTTTAAAATTTTTCAATAGGGCCAAAAACCAATAGCGTAGAAATGATCAAAGAGTTGCGAGACGCTGGAATGAATATTGTTCGGATGAACTTTTCTCACGGATCATATGAGGTAGTTACTTTTGAATCTAGTAATTATACGTTTTGAGAAAATAAAAGCTCGGAATCAGAGAATTTATAACTTTCAAATCTCTAGTATCACAAATCAGTAATCGATCATGTAAGAGAGAATGGGAGATGTAAGCAAAAATTTTTTGCCCACACTTTCTCTAAAACATTTGAATTTTCTGTTTTCGCTTAAATGGAATTTTTTTTCCAGTGCACCCCGGTCGTCCTCTTGCCCTTGCTCTCGATACAGTAGGTTTCCAAAAATTAAGGATAACTCTCGAAAACACGCTTAATATGTAGCATTCGATTTACGGGATTTTCTTCCTATAGAAAGGACCAGAAATTCGGACTGGTCTCATGCGAGATAACGTGGAGGTAAATACTATGTGAAATTTTTTTTTCCCAAAGATTAAGTTGAATAAACATGGCTAATTCTGAATCATTTGAAACGACGGAAGCTCCCAATTCGTGCTGGTCATGAAATGATATTTACCACGGATAAAAAATACGAAGAATTGTGCGATCTTAAAGCTATGTACGTGGATTATGAGAATTTACCTAAGGTGATCGATATCGGTAAAATTATCTATGTCGATGACGGCGTTCTCTCATTCGAAGTCCTCGAAAAAGGGGATAATTTTGTGAAGGTGCGCACGCTTAATAACGGAAAACTCTGTAGCAGAAAGGGGGTAAATTTACCGAAAACCGAAGTAGACCTCCCCGCACTTTCGGAGAAAGACAAAGCTGATTTAAGGTTTGGAGTTGAACAGGGTGTCGATATGGTTTTTGCCTCGTTTATTCGCACAGGTCAAGATATTCGAGATATAAGAGCTATTTTTGGAGAAAAGGGAAAACACATTAAAATTATTGCCAAGATTGAGAATCATCAGGGTCTTACAAACTTTGATGCCATTCTGGCAGAAACTGATGGTGTTATGGTTGCTCGTGGGGATCTCGGTATCGAAATTCCTGCCTCTCAAGTTTTCGTTGCTCAAAAGATGATGATTGCCAAATGTAATATTGTTGGCAAACCCGTTGTCTGGTTGGTATCAAGTTTTCCGTCTCGCTGTTTTCATAAATGAATTATTAAAAATGATATATTCCAATTCAATTCCAATAGTGCAACGCAAATGCTGGAATCCATGACTGTTGAGTTTCTTTATTTTTCGGTTCATTCTCCACCGTGCTCAACTAACTTTTCACTGTTCTTCATAGTATAATCCAAGGCCAACGCGTGCGGAAGTAAGTGACGTGGCGAATGCCGTTCTGGATGGTGCAGATTGTGTTATGCTATCGGGAGAAACCGCAAAGGGAGCCTATCCTATTGAAGCAGGTAAAACTATTTTTTTTAGGTTTCTACATTATATTATGCTAAAAAAAACTCCTAAAAAATTGAATATTTTAATAGTTCAAATGATGAACGAGACTTGTATTATAGCTGAATCTGTGATATGTTATCCACCTCTTTTCAACGAACTCCGTGCTTTGACTCCTCTGCCAACTCAAACCACTGAGACTGTGGCTTCTTCAGCTGTTTCAGCTGCCCACGAACAAAACGCAGGATGTATACTTGTGCTGTCGACATCAGGGAATACCGCACGTCTTGTCTCCAAATATCGTCCACGTTGTCCTATCATCACTGTTACTAGAAATGCGCAAACGGCGAGACAGATCCACCTTTACCGTGGTTGCTACCCCTTCATCTATGATGTCCCACCCCAAACCGACAATACAGATGACCAATGGCAAGAAGATGTAGAGAACCGCATTAAGTGGGGTATTAACCACGCTAAATTCCTCAAGTAAGATATATGTTTTCATTAGGTTTTCCCATAATTTGTATTGCTTTATTAACAACCCAACAGGATTCTTCAATCTGGTGATGCTGTCATTGCTATTCAAGGTTGGAAAGGAGGTATGTAAATTATTCTCATAAGAAAAATAATTTTCTTTTATTTTTTTAACATCCTCAAATTTTTTAGGTCTCGGGAACACCAACACTCTTCGAATCTTGGTTACACCATAATTTTTAATATATACATGCCAAAGTCTCCAAAATCGTTTGATTCTTCCATTGTTAATAATATAATAGAATCTGAATAGTATTGAGAACATTAGTAAAATCAATATATATAACTTCAGTTGTCCTTGAAGTATATATTTATCTTTCATGTCCTCTAGCCCAGAAAAATATTTCTGGAGAGAAATAGCTACAAATTAAATCACTAAATAAACTGAAAGCCTACTAAAAACGGGATGCTTTAATTTGTCATTAAAGCCCTTCTATTTCTTATGATCAAAACCCACCTCAATATAATACTAACTGCACACATGGCACTAGTAACCAAAAATGCGCCCTGAAAACATTCAATTCCATGAAATTGTAGGGATTTGATCTCACTTCCAATGTACCCTCCAAATTCTCTCTGATTAACCAAAGAATTTTGCCTTTTAGCATGCCAATCAAACACCCATCCAAAAACCAAATTAAAGAAAAGCCCCCCAAATCCAGCCGCCCAACCCATTATGCCCCAATTCAAGCCGAAACGCCTCATATCCCAAGAGAAGCTTGTCCCAACGGATATAATCCATAAATTAGCAAGTGCCCGATCTTCCTTTAAAGATGAGAGCCCAAAAGCACCATACAATTGGCAAGATAGCATGATGACTGCCGCACTTATCCAAAATATAATCCGTGGAATTCTATGATATCTTTTATAATAATCTGAAACAAGCCCTGTTGTAATACGACCCAAGCAAGATGCAATAAAAATTAATGAAACATGTAAAGTTTGAAATTCAGATTGTCGTCCTGGTGATATTGAAAGGGAGTTCAAGGTTGCTAAATGAGGCACCAATGTTAATGCAGTGATCATTGTTCCAATACTGTTGATTACCATCAAATCTGTTCCGGATAAACAGAAAAAGGCTGTCCATAAAAGCCAAGCAGATGGATCCGAAAGAAACGACGAGCCACTTATGTCCACTGATTCTCCTCTTGTGGCAGTAGTACTTGAATTTAATAAGAGTGTTTGTTCACCAGCGCTAGTTATCACAACTTCTTCCAGAAGCTCTGCATATGAGGACAAAATCACGCGTAACCATAGAGTAGAAATAAGGTTTGCAACTCCGAAAGCGATCGCCAAAAAATAAAAGCAGTTTGTAGACATCTATTTGGCCACTCGCATCTAAAAAAAAAATTCCAAAAAAAGCAATGGGGAGTCTGAATAATAATATTAATATTACCATGATATTATCAAAAAAAATAATACGGAAAACTAAAAGTATCAAATACCCCAAGGAAGCTCCACGGTTTTTTGGGAAATTCTTTGCAACCGTGGTGAGACATGACATATAACTAATAGAAACTCACCAAATGAGTGATAATCCAATTTCGACGAAGGATAGAATTATTGATAGAGCCTTTAGACCAAATTATACATACGAACACCTCGAGCCGACACCAACCAAAGCAAATTATAAAGCCATTACTACGTATGATATATTGACAAACGTATGATTATGCGTAAATGCCATTGAGGAATATCCAATAAAAAGTGTTATCGCTGCAACGAAAGAAATCCTAGGAAAGTAATATTTAGATCACTTTTTAAAAGTTTTGACTAATTGATTCTGAATACAGAGACACATTAGATCGGCAAAAACTTACCGTCGTGGACCTCTGGAAAAAATCATGAATTGATAATCTTTTAAAGAGGGCTTTTTGACTCGTTAAAAAGCCCAAGATTATAGCTGTTTTTCCATTTTACATATAGCTATCATGAATAGGAGAGCAATCCTTACCAAATACGTCCACGAGCCACCCCATCAATGGTCCCAGGTAATTATTACCAGCGGAAGCGACAACGGATAACTTTTATTTGAGAATCGAGGAGTTTGATTAAATATATGTGTTTGTGGACCTAAGTTTAATATTATTCTGAACTTTATATTTGCTCAAATGAGTTCCCTGTGCTATAAAAGCAAACAAACCTGAACTTGGAAATATCCAAACTCTTTTGAAAGTTGTGGGCCATATAAAGAGAAAAGGTAAAGACTACCTGCACTTAATGCATTAAGCGAAGCGCATATAAAAGAAGCAGCAAGGGAAAAGTTTAATTCAAAAAAACTATTGTAAGCGTGTTCTTCGTGACATATTGGGAGATCTTACATATTAGATAAAAGATGTAAGATTATAATGGAAGAGTTTTACTCGTTAAGTTGGAAATTTTAAAGCTGTTTTTATTTACATTGCGCGTGAGCACTATTATAGAAGTAGATCATGCATGACCAGCCACCCGATATTTAAATCTTAAATATATATATTTTTGTCAATTTAAATAATTAGATATTTATAGAAAATTTAATTAGATAAATCTTATTTTAGTTTTTATTACACTTTTAAAATGATTTTAAAATAGAAAATTTCAAGTTTTAATAATAAAATTTGAAAATAAATATTTTAATTTATAAAAAATAACATTATTTAATTATAATTAATTATATAATATTATTTTTTATTTTTATTAAAACAAGCTTCAACATATAAAAAAATAACAAATTTAATTAATTATTAATTTTATAATCATTTTAGATATATAAAAATTTATATCTAAATTGATTTAAAAAAAAATGCAAGCTAATTTTGTTATTAAACATGAAAACATATATATCAATTGATTTTAATTTTAAGATTTTTAGATTAATATTAATTTAAAAAAATAATTTTCATAATTATATGATTTCTAAATTATTTGAAAATCAATTCAAATGATTAAAATAAAATTAAAACAAAGATTTATTATTATTATCATTGCTTTACGAAGCAGCTCATGCTTTGTCCGCACGTGACCAGCCACCCAATCAATAATATTAACATATATTAGTGTATTCATGTATAAAAATTTACTTTTGCCAATGTACTTTAATACCCTTAACAAAATTAACTAAATAAATAATTTTTTTAGAGCATTAAATTTCACTGAATAATAAAATCAAGCACTACTATTTTTACTTTGAATGATCCAGCAGAAAATTTTCTTTACTATCGAATGATCAACAGCTACTCAACGTTATATATGATCCGGGCGGGAACCCAAATTTATTCAAAAAAGTATACAATATAGCGGGATTGCAACATTTCCCATGCTCTGTACCGTTTCTCATCATAGATTGATTGAGGTGATGATGAACCATCTAAAAGAGCTCATTCTGTTGCCCCCATATTTTAAAAATAATTGACCCATTAATCTTTAAAGTGAAGCGAAATCAAAGACTCAAAGGTGAGTTAAATCCAACTGTCGGTCCATGGGGATCCCAGAGTTTCGAAGAAATTTTTTCTTTGAATGTTGGGATGATATAATGTGAATTGGGTATATGGAGCATAATAGCTACATGACAAACTACGCCATGGGTTCCTTTTTTGAATATTCAAGAGTAAGAATGTTACCTTTGGAACATTTGAGCAATCCGATCCTAGAACTTTTTGTTCATCCTCAATTTAAGAAACTTTTCAAATCCTTCCATCTTGTTCTGCTAATCTTAAATGCTCATGTAGAAAATTTCAATTAAATTATGGTATCATATGGAATCCATCAGACTCATAATCGAATTGATTCTCTCCAGAGACAACGATTTCATCTCGGGTGGCGAAGGTAAAAAGCTCCAATGTCATTGTTTTTCGATATTCATCAGCAGCCTCATCTTTAAATATGACTTTCTGTATGTCCTCTTCTGGTTGGCGTTCTGCCAAAAGTCGAGCGATTAAGCAAACAAATACCCCACAAGATGTGCCATCAGACTGTGGTCCACTTTGCCGAAGAAACTTGTCAACAACTTTGAAATCATCTTCATCTTGCTCCAATTTATCGTTTGAATAAGTGCTGTTGCCCCTTGTGCTTTGAGTAGCACTACTAACAATATTCCCCTGTGATCTTGCTGAATGGCTGTTAATTTGGATGAGTCGTGTTTTCTTGGTATTACCTATATGGTAGTTGGGTTTGCCACCGTCTTTTTTTGTATCGCCGTATTCAGAACGAATGGCGCTCTGATTTTCGCCAATCTTTTTAAATTTATACTCATCCTTTAAATAATCCCGCAGATGTTTGCCCACAGTAGCTTTATAACGTGTACGTCCTAAAGAATCCCAGATTTGAATTTGACGATCTTTCATATTAATTACGGCTAGTATCCAATGTACTTGGTCCAAATTTATTGGAATGAAGACAAGTTCCTTGTCGAATAGATTTGTATGCTTGGTCCATCGTGTTACAGCGGAATAATCATAAACTTCATCACTTGAAACAAGTCTCGTATAAAAATAAGTTGAGAGGCTATAAATGTGGTCATGAATTTCATTGAGCATCGAGAAGTAAGCGTTTATGTGATCCGACGAGAGGAGTGTGTGTGGACATAGAATATCTTTTAATTGGCCGGAAGTGAGTGAATCAGATTTAATAAAAAATGTTTCTTTTTTTCCATCCAAACGAGCTTTCATCGAACAAAATTGATCATGATCAAAGCCTAATATTGAATATGGCTGATTGTGCTGACCCATAGATTCCTCTTGTATTTTGGTGGCAAATGTGTCTTTGGATACTGGGGAAGATAATTTATTTAGATTTCGACGGAGTTTGGGACTTTTTGACATTAGACAAGTTGAATTATTGATTACGGTGAAAGTTTATATGATTGACCCCAAGTTCAAGGATCGTTAAAGGTCTTTAGGAAACTAAAATTTTGATGCCATGACAAATATATAAGTGTAAGGAGCAAAGCGAACTTTCTCCATTTAACACGCCGAACAAAAGCGAAGACTCATATAAAACCTTGAGTTATCTTTACAAGGTAAGAGGATTGCAAGATTGTCGAGAGAGCGCAATCTGCTTTTAAATTTTTGTGCTTTCACTTCACAAATGGGGCTTGATGTAAAATAGGATCGGCGTCCTTGTGAAAATTTCTCGTTCCTTTTACTCAGGAGAATACTGTCAAAAGTCAACGATATAGCATAAAAGATTTAGATGAGAGACTGTAAAGCATGGAAGACAAAGGAATATTCCCTTTTAACTAAAGATATTCCTCTGGGTTGGGGTTTCAAAAAAGAAAAATAGCCACAGTCACGAGGAAATGATATGCATAAAGCGATAATCCGAATTTCTGACTCTTTTTAATCGGTAAAATGATTAATAATAATAATAATAATAATAATAATAATAATAATAATAATAATAATAATAATAATAATAATAATAATAATAATAATAATAATAATAATAATAAAAGTAAAAATAATAAAAGTAAAAATAATGATAATAATAATAATTTAAAAAAAACAACATAATATTATTAAGTAAAAAAAAAAAAATTTTTTTTAAAAGCATATAAATTTTAATTTTAATATTAGTTTCAAATATGTGAATCATATTTTTAATTAATTAATTTTATTTTAATTAATATATCTTATTTTAATGTAATATGAAATTTATAAATTATTAATTTTATAATATTTTTGTATTTATTTATTTATTAATTAATTAATTGGTAATAAGAAAATCAATTTTATTCTTAATATTAAATTTATTTGTTTATTATTTATTTGATTAATTAATTTTTGCCTTGAATTTTTTAAAATTATTAAATTCATTTATTGATTTAATATTATAAATTTTTATTTAAGATGTTAATATGTTTTTTTACACAACTAATTATATTTTTATGTATTCAAAAATAATAATAATAATAATAATAATAATAATAATCAAAATAGTAATGATAATCAAAATAATTAAAAGTTATATTTAAAAAAAAAAATTGTTTTATCCTATTATGAGGATAAAGATTTTGAATTTTGTTTCAGTGACTATTTCTGTTTCAATTCCGAGTTCAAAACTTAACAGTTTGATATTAAATATATAAAAATTCAGATAAATTACTTTAAAAGATATATACGTAATTTTTTTAAAAATAAAAATATTTGACTAATTTAGATAAGAATATACGATCAGCTTCATATAAAAAATTGTAAATTAATCATTGTTTAGGAAAACAACATTCATGAAACCTGTTACAGTTATGAAACGATTCAATCTAACATTATCTCTGAAATTAGATGTAAGAGAATTACAATTGCATCATCATCATCATTATTATTAATCAAAGGTAGTAAGGTAACATGTAAATTTCCCACGATCGAAGATCCTTAGATTCATGAAACAATATCGGATCTTGGGCATACGGGGAACCTGAAATTAGACATGAAATTGTGTTAACATGAAATTTCACCATTTTAAAAACCTTAATTGTTTATTTAATTAAAAGGAATCGCGTCAACTTTTAAGAATGATGGTGTGTCTAACCCGAACTGCAGAAATGAAACCTTTCAGTGTTTATGAAATACATTTTGCATATTATTATTGTTAGCATGGCCATTTTTTTAATATATAGAATGATACATGCTTTGCATTGCACAAATGATAGTCTAAATACAATAAACTTGCAGAAAGATTTACTTTTGGGATTATTGGTATTTCATGCATTCAAAAATTCTTTATTTTCACGCGTTATTTTTCACGCGTGACGACATCTTCTGTTAATGTTTAATTGGATTCATTAATTCAAAAGTTTTTTTTAATAATAATTCAAAAGAAAAATAAAATAAAATAATACAATTCTGCGCTAGAATGAGTTGGCCAGGAATGAACAATTTTAATCGTTGATGTCCTGTAAATCAGGTGTGTCGATAAAATTTCTGTATGAATAGGTAATCTTGACGAAAACCTGTTGATATTGTGCTCATTTCAGATTTCTGACACTTCTTTTCTTTTCCTTTTTCTGTTTTTTTTTTATCCTTCTTTTTTTCTTACTATAGTCATCCATTGTTCCCTCTTTTTAAAATGAACCTAAAAGTATGATCTATGATTTGCAGAAATTCTTCTCAACTTCAGAAATGAATTTCTCTATTAGTTCAAGATGATTCTCAGCCTGTAAACTTCTATTTGATTCGAAAAGTGACAATCATTAAATCCTTAACCAAGTTTATCGACAAAGAGAGTGACATTCGAGAAAGGAAAAAAAATTGTTGATCCAGCATTTTCTCGACTGGGTCCAGAAACGCCAATTTAATCCCATATTTTTTTCACGATTTCTCCGACTTCCGAATCCCCCCACTAAATGCAAATTATTCAATTATATATCGTCCCCTCGCCATCAATGTCAATTTCACATTCACATTCACATTTACAATATTTCATTTGGACTGGTTTTACTCAGGTGTCTACCGGTCGCTAGATTAGGAACATTTGATCCACAAAATTACTTCGATTGCAGCTAAATTAAATTCTGATTGTCACATCGTCAAAATCTGGTTTTTTTTATCTTTATATCAAAGAAATCAAGTTTCTTGATGTCAATAATTTGAGAAAAAGTTACAATGTTAACAGGCACATGTGTTTTTTCCCTTGTGCTTCGATCAGTCACCAAAATATTCTATATACCTTTCTTTCTTTCTTTCTTTCTTTCTTTCTTTCTTTTTTTTTCGTTTCAAGTTTCTTTTGATGACAGTTTTGATAAAGGCCAAGACCTATAAAAATATATATATATATATTCAAAGAATAGTAATGTTATTTGGTCCACCAATTAAAGAAATGAGTGATAATAGTTTACAACAGAATTTAAGAAAAATTGTCGCGTGCTTTTTGAAAGACAAAAAAAGAATCGAAATTAAACTTGTTCGTAATGCCTTTCCCTTCGCTGATCAAACTCACAACGAACGCATCATAGAGAATGTCCATCAACAACAATATCAACATCAACAAAAAAAAAAACTTCAAGTTAAAACACCACCTAACCAACAATAATATTAATAATAATAGATGGAACATCAATAAACTTTAATGATAAAAAAGATGGAGAAAATAACTTTTTAATGAATGAAACTGAGGATTCCTTAGAAACGGTTGATTTAACACACAAAAAGAAAAGACCAACTCTGGACATAAATCAACAACAATTCTCAATTCTTGAATCACCTTATTTTCTTTTTCTTCCATTTCTTCAAAAGGTGTGTGTATTTCTGGCATTTCAATTATTCTTATTATGGTAGCTCTTCATTTGATCACTGCTGGACAGGACATACATCACTGTTTTGTAGTATAATCGAAATTCTAAAAATTTTCCCTTCCCCAATGGTGTCACACTTTTTACCATTACCAGAAAATTGAAAAAAAACTTGTAATCTTCTTTGTACAACAGGTTCTCTTCGATGTACAAGTAATAAACTCGGCCTATCAAAGTTAGCTAATTTTAGTCTCTTTCTCACCATCTCAAGTATCCACACCCACACTCGTAAATCTTTTTTAGCTTTTAAGGGGAAACCCACCCACTGATTTTGTTCACATTCTTTTTTCTCTATATTTTTTTCAGTCACTCCCGTCCTCTCGGTTATCTTCTTTCATAAGATTCTGAATATTTAACGATAATTTTTAAAATATTCTAAACCCAAAAAAGAAAGTTAAATTTTCCAAGGAGACTTTGGGTGTTTGTTCATAATGACTTCACTACAAAGATGTTCATCCTTAAGAACACCTAAAACTTATACTACAACAAATATAGGCTCTTTGAAACTTTTTTTTGCAATTCCACTCTTAATAGTTCTCACTTTTGCACAATCTAGCTTTGCCAAGAATAATGTTACAGGTAACTATTCAACTCTCACCTTGGGCTTTACAGCAAATTCCCAAGAAGTTCTCTCGGACGTATAAGAGTCAATCTTTTATGGTCGAGTTTATTTTGCTTTATTTCCTGGTTCTGCGTTTATTTATCACTAATTCTCGCTTTTTTCACAAGACCTCACAGTAGATTGTTCGACTTTTCGTTCTTGCGGAGAGTGTACAATGAATCTAGAATGTGGTTTCTGTAGTAGAGTGAGTAATAAATATTCTCGGTTCTATTACGATTTACATCTCAGCAGCTTCTCCTTCGAATGATTTATCCCAACCTAACTAATTAAAATATTTTGTTGATTCTTTTCCTGTGTCTGTTATATCCGTTTCTGCTGCTGCTGCTGCTCCTCCTCGGTTTAACTTGACGTCGTGACTTAGGAAATGAGATGTGTACAAGGTGGTTGGAATGGCCCATTCGGAAATCCATTACTATGTGAAGCAGATCGATGGGAATACCAATTTGGACAATGTTTCGGTAAGCGATGCTCATTTTCATTAAAACACTTTACTGTTTACCATGGAATTAAACTTTTCGACTTTCTTTCCTTTAATGTTTTCTATCATTCATACCGATTTTTAAATATGACACTCAACAAGTTTTTCTTTTCGTTTCAAACTTTCAATAACTAAAACCCAAATAGTTACTCATAAACAAGCCATCTTATCAGCAACTTCAGCATTAGTCGGTATCCTTATACTTTCCCTCATTTTATGTATGTGCTGTTGCATATGTCGATGTTGTCGAAGTACCTCACGAAGTCACCTTGGAAACGACGAAGAAAGAAATCCTTTGCTGGGTGGTGAATCTGTTGCTACACATCATTTCCGTCGTCAATCTTTCTACAATTATAATCGTAATCGACCATTCGAACGCCGTGGCCGTACCTTGAGTAGCGGCACTACAAACAGTGCCATGCAGTATGGCCGAAATTGGCGGAATGACGAATATATGTATGGATACGGTGGACCATCTATGCTCTGGGAGAATGAGCATAATCCGCCTCCGGCTGTAGTAGAGGATTTCTCGGTTGGTTCTCAGGGAAACAGCGTTGGTACTGGCGAATGGCGAAGATGGGAGAAAAAGCGAGAAGAGTTATTGGCTAAATATGGCAAGACTAGTCCATCTTGAGAATTTGGTTCCTAAAAGGCACGTATGTTGATTCATTGATGGGAATTTTAAAAAATGGAGAAATATCGGGTTGGCTATCCTACCCATGTTGAAGGCAGTTTCAAGCCCCAAAATTAATGCCAAAAATTCACTATAATCGCTTCCATTTTATAATATCCCATGCCAGCAAAAAATATTTTTTCCTTGTACAAAGTCTTTTCCTCCCTTTTTTTTTATTAGCATTTGTGTTCCTACCTCTTTTTTTCCCAAAAACTCACACAAACATCACATAATGCAATACTATTCTAGCATCTCATTCCATTTTCTTGATTTTTTTTTGTCATGTTTACATCTTTAGTTAAACTTGCATAATTATTGCTATATTTTTATATTTCCTAGCCTCTCAATGAATGGGTTGTTTGATTTTTTCCTTATCCCTAACTATGACATCATCCTGGGCTTTTTGAGATTTGGGATTTGTGTATTGGGTTTACAGGCTGCGCCGATCACGTGAATGTTACAAAAGTTATATTTTTGAGAATAATCATTATTGGATTATAATATAAAAGTTGAATTTATCATTGTTCGGATCGATTAACATACAACTCCAAGTATTTTTTACGAATGATTTAGAAACGTGAAATTTGTGATTGACCTTGAATTGCGGATGTTTTCATATTCTATTAACTGCCGCGCCTCATCTAACCGATTACGTGATATCATTTTGCAATCTTAGTTTCTCGCTTTACAATTCTAATTTGTTCAATACCCTATTAAAATCTCGTCTTGCAGTTCAACTTGCAAAATAAGCCATCTTTTAATTGATCAAAGTTTTCATACGTACCATCAGAAATTAGTGCATGAAAATTCGCCCATTTAAAAATCCTAGTAATATTTTATTCTTTTTTGGTCATAAATGGAGGTCAGTAAATAATTCCCTTGTTTAATAGCGCTCAAATATTGTCATCTTTTTCCGTCTCGTGTTTTGATGAAAATTATTCATCAGGGAGAAATTCCATCGAATTTGGCCGTTCCCCTACGAGAAATTTCAGCAAGTCTTTTGCTCGAGTCTCAACAAAAGCGAAACAACGCTCTTGCATAGGATTCACAGGTACAACTTTCTCAAGGGTGGTCAAAACCTCCTGACATAACCTTTGGAGATCCCTTTGTTCATCAGGACCCTTCCTTTCTTCTGGGATTTCTTTAAACTGACTTTGTTTAATGAGCAATTCAACAATGTTGAGGTATAGCTATGCAAATTAAAATATTAAAGCTTATAATGAATCTCAATTAAAACGAAGCAATTTCTATCAGACTATGATGAGAAAAACTTACCCCTCCACCTAATCTCCAACTCGGTACCCGAGCAGAATCTACTCTTTCAAGTAGAGAACACAAGTCCCCATATTTTTCGAGCAAAATGGCCTTTGGTGCAATTTCTTTAATGATTAAGTCGTGTCCAACGCTGTGTTGTTCAGCTTCTAAATAGTTTCTAGCCTCCATGTATATATCTTCATTATATTTGGCTGCCACCGACTATTTATTCAAGAAGTTAATTACCAAAAAAGGAAAACCCAATTGTAAAAAAACACCTACCTTAGCTTCAGCGATGTGGACTGGTTTCACCTTTAAACTTTCAATCAAGAATTGTTGAATATTGTCAACCGAATTATCTATATCTTTCGGATATTCAGGTATGAAGGGCAAATAACGCGTCAATAATTCTTTAATGGCATGTGCTCGACTAAAAAATTAAAAAATCTTGAGTAAAGATAATTAAAGAGGCGCATCTATCAATAATGCTTTACTTACATCTTTCCTTCTTTAAAATGTAAGGCAACAAATATAGCCCATTGCCATAACCCCAAACGCTCCAGTTGAAACATAAAGCTTTGGGTAACTTGTTCAAAGCAATGTTCATCAATTTCAGAAATGGTTGAACGTGTCAACATATAAAGCAAGAACGACACCCGAAAATCCAAAGGTGATGGGGAAATCGATCTCGGATTTAAAATGTTTTTCAATTCGTGTCCAGGATTAACCCAACACTTGAGAAGATGAAATAAAACATCAGACTGCTCGGAGTCATTCATATCCGGATACTTCCATTGCCGAAGTCCCTTCCTCGGTTCTTCAAAATACCATGGGGTGGGTGGAGAAACTTTTGGCTCATTTGGTAGTGAATTATCCTTGAGTGAATCCTCATATTGTTCAAAAGATTCGCTAAATCTGGCTTCTAAAGGCACCCCATACCATACATGCATGGCAAGAGATCTTTTCCAATCAAGCATTTCCACCTTGTTGATCTCTTTAACATTTCCAGCCAAAATCTGATATATCTTCCAATGCTCGTCAGGTATAAATCTTGCTGCGTTTGTAGTTTCCCAGTGTTGAATTTGTGTTTGAATAAGATCCCTAAATTTTGTATCACATCCCGCAAGTTGTGGGATCAAAGTTGCAAGTCGAAAGTCCCGGTTTTGTATAGCGTTGAGAGTAGCTTTGCCAATTTCGTGCTCACTAAGATATGAGATAATTGTCCCAAGATTATCTTTTTTGGAAATACATGCATTAAGATGGTTTTCAGCTTTCTTTTTAACATTCTTTTGAAGCCAATTTGATATGTTGAGTTTTCGCGTTTCTTCTTTGATTTCTTCTTGACGATCTCCCCTTTGCTTCTCTAAGCCAGGAATATCTTGTTCATCCCATAATATGTGTCCCAGCTTCCATATTGATCTTTCGTGATCGGTAAACATACTATGATTTGCTACCTCTGCAAATACCGAATGTGTCAATTTAGATGAAGTGAGAGCCAAAGGGATTCCTTCACTATCCAGCACAATCTCGGAGTGTTGCAAAAGGGCCTTTAAAATTTTTATGTGTCGGACTCTTTCGTGGTCCTAAAGATAAAGAGGTTACCAAGAGCCTGGGCAGAATTTAATACAGCTTGGTTGATTCACTTACTTCGTTGGGATCAGCAAAAATTTTTAGCCTTTCGCAATAAATAGTAGTTGGCAGACCACTTTCAGTTTCAGAAGTTTGATCCGTCCTAAAAAACTCAAGAGCCAAACATTTAGAACAGAAAATTTTGCCAGCGGAACAAATGGAACACATACCAAATTTCTTTAATACCGCAAACTTTCCCACAATGTACTAAAGTCCCATTAGGTCCCCATCCAACTCGGAAAGATCTTGACATTGCAAGTCCAGCATCTTGCAAGTACCCATCTTTTTGATACGGTATCGACTTCGAATAACTTATACGCCTAAACTTATTCGGTCTACCCCGACGAACAAATTGTAACTGAGGAAGCGGCGGAGAAATTATGGAAAAAGATGGACGAAGCTAATTCATGTAATGACGAGTATGTGAAAAACAAACAAACAAATATTATTAATTTTAGTATGATGAGGTCAGTTGAAGCTTCCTAATGCATCGATCGAACACTGCTCATAATTCCATTTTAGATAATTATTCGAGGGAATAAACATGAATTTATTTCGATATATATACAGGAGTATATAGGATGTTAACAAATGAGAAAAACAACTAGAGGGAATATATTTATTTCAAGGGTAAAACTATATTATATAAAATATTGAATGACAAAGAAGCTAACGTGTAATATCGGAGTTTTCGATATTAATCAGGAACAAATAAGACTGAAAGCATGTGAAAGAAATAAAGGTTGAATGAATAAAATCACATGATGCTATCGTATGAGATCAATGATATCAGATTGATTTTTCAATAATCGCCCCTCATGAATTGGGATAAAAAATCCTAGTATTTTTACTGTAGTCAAACTTTGCGACGCCATTATTTTGAATCTTTCCACGCCTAATCGAGCCGACTCACCTCGGCCTCAGGACTCGGAAGTGATAATTCATTTTCGGTTTCGATTTCCATATCCATCGACATATTTCTTTTGCCGATCGTATAAGGACTCGGCCTACTTGACGCGACTGGGTCGAGTGCACGCGGTGCTTGATCAGTAGAACGAAAAAGGGCAGCAGTCATTTCGTAAACAGAATTGGGATCTAATCGAAGACTTTCGGCTAATCCTTTGGAGGGTGCAGTTTTCTTTGGGATAACTTGAGCTGGTGATGGTTTATGAGTGCCACTAGCATTTTCATCATTCTTTCCTTTTGCCACAACAAATGCTAGGAGGTGAGGCTTAGGTTGTATGAGATCCCGTTCTTCAAACTCATCTTCCTCAGATTCCAACTCCAGGCCATATTTGCTGAAATGATTCACATGGAAAATCCAAGAGCCAGTTTCTGCATAGAAATCAATAAAGTCCGTCTCTGGCGTCTCTTGAAGACGTTGAATTCTTTGTCTGTATCTTTTATCATTTGGATCCTTAATCGGTTGCCGCGTGCTTTTGTCTAAAGCCCAGCACTTTTGAAGTGTAATTCTGGCTGGACGGTTAAGTCCCTCGCCGACTGGAGGTTTTGGAACGAAATTCTCGTCAGGATAAACAATGCAAGTCCGCGTGTCAAACTGGACTATTTTTCCTGCAATTTGGTCAAGTGGTACCGAAGAAAGATCTACTCCATCATCAAAAGAAATTTGCCCATAACCAGTTCGGCCTACTTGGAAATTGGTAACTTTTTTTATTTCCTTTTCATCCATCGATTTTAGTTCTTCCAACGGTGGACTTATCCAATAGCCATCGGTATTCGATAAACCTGAATCTCCGTTTTGGTTAGATGTGCCATTGGTTTTAGGGGTGGCTTTTGGTGAAGGTGAACCAGTCTCAGAATCTTCCAATAATTGGGCGATTGTCTGAGATGATGATATTTTGGGTGTTGGTGTTTTTACCGGAGTAAATATTGGTGTTTTAAATGGATTCGGAGACTTTGTAGGTGTGGCTATGTCTTGATCCAAATCATTTAGGATTCCACCAAATGTAGTCGATTCAACGGGGTAGGATTGAAAACCCACTTTTGATGAACCTACCTGGTTATCAGGTGTTTTTGGTTCGATCTTGAAAATCGATTCTCCTTTAAATCCGTTAGTATAAGGTCGAGAGCTATTCATTGCTCCAATATCGGTAACTGGTCTATCAATTACTAAACCTCTAGATTTGCGAGAAAATGCATCAGGACTTAAGGCTTCTGGCTTACTCAGACCATCGAAAATGTGTAAAGGTTTGTTTTTCAAATCTACAGTTGATAAAGACCCTTGAACAGCAGGGGAGTGAACTCGGGCTTTGAGCGGGACACTAGGTTTAGGGGCTAATTTATAGTGGGGGGTGACGGGCTTTTTTCTATTAGATTTTGTTGGAGTAGAAATGGTCTGAGGATAAGATGTGGTTGAGGGCGCGATGGTGTTTAAGGCTGGGATAACTCCATAAGGAGTTTGTTCGATATTGGTTTGATTAGGCTGAGTTGTTAATGTTGTAGTGTAACTCCCTAGGCTATTGGTATTTGTGTTGGAACCAAGAGTGAAGCTGGAGACATTGGTGGTACCAGTTAAGGGTGTTTGAAGATTGAATGTAGAAGGAGTTGTAGTCGGTTTGTTAAAATTGAAAGTACTTGAACCACTAGAAGTTTGAGGTGTCCCTAGATTGGCAAACAATGAAGATGAACTTGGTGCCGGTGCAAAAGCGTTGGTCGTAGCTGTAAATAAGGAAAGAACATAAGACTAAAATGTAAAATTGGTTTATGACTAAAGAATAGCCGAAAAACTCACAGCTCTGAGTGCCAAGACCAAATCCGGACGGTTTGGTGGCATTAGTGTTATTAAATGCTCCAAATCCACTTGCTCCAGTATTCGATTGAGATGAGCCTATGAAAGAAAATAATATGAAAATATTAATAACATTAGATTGAGCATAAGTATGAAATAATCAGTTAAAATTATTACTTAATCCACCAAAGACATTGCCAGAGGCCGCGGGAGTAGTATTTACGGAAAACAACCCTCCAGTTGGAGCAGTGGGTTTAGTTGTATTTCCTATAAAGAAATGAAAATAATTAGAAATGGAATATTGATCAGATTTGTTAAAAAAATTTTAAACCCTTATACACTACCAAAACCAAAAGTATTAGTGTTTACGAAACCAGCAGTTTGATTTGATGCAGACTGGCCAAAAGGTGCTGTAGTAGCAACGGTAGGCTTAGCTCCAAACATCGAAGTTCCTGTATTACCCGATCCACCAAAGAAGTTACCTATAAATTTAAAACAACTAAATTTCTGTCTGTGATGGTTGTGCCTGAATAGATTTTATTATTTTAAAATACGTACTCCCTCCTCCACCCAGAGCATTAGTGCTACCAAGCCCTCCGGTAAGTCCACTACTAATTCCAGGTCCTGTTCCAAAACCAGCTCCAAATGCAGGTTTTGATTGGGCCGCAAATAAACCCCCGCCGACAGTGGGAGTAGCTGCGTTTGAGCCAAACGCAGTATTAGTATTACTACCAAATCCACCAAATCCGGTCGAAATGGTTGGTTTAGTTGCTCCAAAACTGGTTGTATTACTGGACAAGCCAAAACTAGTTCCTGCTCCAAATGGCGTATTACTAGAAGCACCGAATGCACTAGACGGGTTACTTGCGGCGCCAAATGCTGTAGCATTTTGATTTGTTGCACCAAAATTTGATCCTACTCCAGCCCCAAGTAAAGTAGCACTAGTAGTGGCGGTTGTGGAACCGGGTTTACGACCGAGCTCATAATCTTTCAATCGAAGTTCCTATTAGTATGATATAAATGCAATGAACGAGTTTTTAAAAGTGCTTAGAATAATGAATATTGATTTAAATCAACTTTTACCTCAAATGAAAAATTTTTGTAAGCAGGCATTGCACTTATGCTATGGAAATGATTCGTTAATCCAGCCGTCTGATCTTTTTCACTTGTTGAAGTATATGGAGGAGCGGCAGTACCTCTTTCAGGAACCACAGAAGTTGCTTGGGTACCTCCCAAACCTAAAAATATTTCAAGACAAAAACTGAGAATTTTTTCGACACAACTAAAATACATAAATAGATGTCTTTCAATATTTCTCGCTAAATTTATTATCCAATAAGATTTCCGTAGACGGAAACCATCCTTACCAAACGAACTGTTTTGGACGCCAAACAATCCACCACTGCTGGGAGGTGCAGTATTAGTTCCTAAAATGAATCAAGGTCAAACCTATGAATTGTTCAGAACTACAAAATGGATGAAAGAGAAATATCACGAACCAGTGACAAATCCAAAAGGCTGTGCGGCAGTATTTGCCCCCGCGGCCGCCCCAAACCCTCCAAACCCTCCTGTCGCGCTTGATGCGGCAGGCGCACCAAAGGTTCCTTTGTTAAATATCAAAAGATCAATAAATAGAAGATCCTGGAATGAAATTTTGGGTTTTCTGCTTTGACCCGGTTTCTCGATCTTTTCTAGGCCGTGATCGCCTTTAAAGTACTTACCAAAGCCAGTGTTAGTGGCAGCCCCAAACATTCCTTGTGCCGGTGGTGTTACTTGCAACTGAGGTAACTGTGAGTTCTGTCCTGGCTGCTGGTTTTGTGATGGATTTTGCTGGCCGAAGCCTCCGAACGCCCCGGAACCAAACATGTAATATTATTTGAATATGTTGCTTGAGAGTTTGCAATACAGACTTTGACGCGCCGATGTGTTTATAAAGTTTTAATCTTCTTGAATATCTGACGGTATTGCAAAGAGGTAATTGCTTGAAACAACGCGAAAGGTGAATTTATTAACAACAGGAAGACGAAAGTTAGAGGTGGTCTGTTTGTTTGGCTTTTTTTAAACCAATCAATTACCTAATCATTTAAATACCTACTACGCCTCTACTGTAACTCCACAATTTCAAAAGTGGAATGGAAAGATTGATTCATTTTGCATAACATGCTTATTAATATATCATTATCTCTGAACTCTACTTACAAATGCAATTCCTTTATTTTTTTTAAAAAAAATATTATATGCCAACAAAACCAGACAAAGTGAATAAATAATTAGTCATAACGAAAATAATCCGGTCATCTATTTCAACATTCAATTTTTTATTTATATTATGTTTTAGCAAAAAATAATTTATTAGTTTAAAGTATAGCTTTTTATCTTTTAATTTTTATGCATAAGTTTTTAATATTTTTAACAACTTTGATAATTGGTTTTATATAATGTCAAAAAAAATTATTTTATTATTTTTATGTAAACATAATTTTTTATGTAATTATTTTAGTAATAATTATTTATTGATTAATAAACATAACAAATTTTTAGTAAATTCAAAAATAAATAATTAATTTAAATATAAACAATTTGAAATTTGAAAATAATATATTAATAATTATAATTAATTATAATTAAAAATTTATAATAAAAATTATTTATAATTTGAATCTTAAAAATTTTATGTTTATAACCAAAAAAAAAAAAAAAAACTATTTTTCTTAATATAACCAAAAAAAAAAAATTAAAAAAAATTTTAATAGTAAAAACAGTTAAATAAAATATTAAAAAAGTGTTTTTTTAAATAGTATAAATTTAAAAGTATTTATCTTTTTTTTTAATCAAAATTTTTTCTAAATAATAAATTAAAATCAACTTTAATATTTTTATAATTATAATTATTTATATTTTATAAAACAAGTTTTGTGTTTTTTAAAACTTTTTTTTAGAAATAAAGCTTTGATTTTTTATTATTAACTTTTTTACCAGTTTTATTTTATTAATTTTAACAAAAACAATTAGCTTTAATTTACCTGTAAACAATAGTATTTTTTTCAATTTAAATAACGACAGTAATAATATATTTATTAAAATAAATACAAATTAATATTTAATTGTATTGTTTAATGATTGTTTTTGATTAATCATTATTTGTTAAAAAAGCAAACCAAATTATGTTTTAATACATGCTCTTATTTACTTAAAAAATAATATTACAAAATATTGTTTTTATTTTTCAATATTACAATTAATAATTGAAAAATTAATTCCAACAGTATTAGCAACAGCGAGGATAACAGCGATGGTATTTTGAATGCTAAGGAGGAAAAAACATTCGAGCCAACATAAAAAGACATGATAGCCCCATTCCAGCCACCCAAAAACTTTTTTGTTCACTTTGTCTGGTTTTTGTTGCAGCACGCCTCATAGTCTTTCAAAAAAAACTAGTGTTCTTGCCTTGGTTAAAAGGGAGATTGTGAAACCTCAGTAATTAAAGGGAGAGCTATATAATTTAAAAGATCCATGATTTATATCAAATATTCTTAATTAGACTGTAAAGTCACAGAGCCCTATAGTTCCAAAAATATTATTGTAAAATTTGACTGCGGTTAATTAAAGTATTACTTACCCAATGTAATCATTTAAGTTTTGCAGCGGCATGATAAGAGAGCGCAGATATTTCGTTAGGGAGAGATTCTACTGGAAAATTTGACTTATTATAGTGAATAACCTGGTACATAAACTGCGTGATCGGTGTCGGACACAGACAATCTTTGAGTTTGCCTAATTTTCAAGCCTTTAAGTCGACTCAACAAAGATGGTGAGTTAAAGGTAAGTATTTAAGTTAAAAAAGCAAGGAGTAGCAAGGGAATAGAAAAGAAGTTGGACGCTGTCAAAACAGTTAGGTTAGGTATGGAGACTAGTTATGAAACTTCCTCCGGTGGGCTTCTTTTTAAATCTGTGTGAAGGCCAGAGACAACTCGTCTCAATGCCAAGAATAACTCGTTCATTCGCAGTTCCTAATGACTCAATTTGCTTTATGTTGAAACAAGTTATAGTAAACGCATCAAGTTCTCGATAATTCATTTCTACTTTTTTTTTTTACAAGCGTCAGGCTCAATGGGAAACCATTAAATCTTTCTGGAGCTAATGGACGGAAAATCAGATCAAAAGATTAGGTATATACTAGATATTGAATTTTTTTTATTAGCGACCTGATTATCATGTGGCGAGAAATCGGAAAAACGAATCAGTCGGTAGTGGATTTTCAATTCAGAATCCGGCCTTTATAGAGAAAGTCACTGTATATTTTACCCCCTTTAAACCAGCAAGTGGATGATCGCTGTCTTCCTTAGACATGGCCTGGAGTGCCCTTTGAATAACACGCAGGCATTCTCCAAGCCTGAAGATGGCATCATTTGGCTTGATAAGTTTCTCGATGCATGTCGTTAAGTGAAGCTTCAGTAACTTTAGTTGAAACAAGAAGAATCAAGGGGACAAGATGAGTTAATGGTTGGTCATGACCTTGACAGCCTGGACGTACTGTTGAAGGCTGAGTTTCTACAAGTAATAAAGTGTGTTAATAATGGATGGGAAATCCAAAAAAAGGGGCGAAAAAAAGAAACGCTCTCGCTACTAACTTGGAGAGTCTGGAATAGTTCTTGTGCTGTAACCCATTAAAGTGGGCAAGGCAACGAGTACTGGGGGAAGCCCCGAGAAATCTCGTACGGTTCTTACTGAACTGAATGACCATGCGCAGAATGAGAATAATTCGCTCAAGTCACGCTTTGTAATATACTCATGATTCATCCACAAGAACGAATGAACTGCGGCACCTAAATGAACGGAAAATTTGCAAAAAACCACAAGCTTGTTTGGCCGATAAAGACGTTACAATCCTTGCGGCACGCCATATAACAATAATAGCTAAAGAATACGTCAATTTTATGTCATGTCCCATATCTGTTTTACGATAGCTCTGAAAATTTAAACCTGGGTTTGAAAGATCTGCCCCATCTGTTTAGGAAGGTAGACTGCTGCGATTGATTTAAAAGTCAAGAATAAATATCTGTTTCATTTTCAACCTATATATTTGGAAATAGTCATTTATTCTCTAAATGGGAAAAATTACAAATAGAACATAAAAAACTGGTTACTTTTTTAGAGATCTGTTCTTTAATTCATTGTTTTTTTTACACCTTAGTGCGCACTCTGTGTGGTGACAGCCAAAAATGGTTGCTTACTACAACCATCTTGATTGTTTGTTTTTACTATTATAGGAGGTGTTGAGGAGTTTCCACTAGTATTAAAAGGGGGGATATTCATACCGGGGCTATTGATATTATTCTTAACCAGCGGTTCCCATGTTTTGAGTTTGAAGCGTACGCCTTTTATGTGCAAGGATTTATTGGCTTCATGTAAAGCTTGATTTGCCTCACGAGCATTCTTGAAAATGGCAAGGATAGTAGGTCGCTTATTTAGTGGAGTAGATTGGGGATTAATTATTTTAATGGTTGCATTAGGTAAGGTAATATCCAACAGATCATCTGTCTCAGCGAAGGAGTATAACTCTAAAATATGGTTTGGGTGGGGAGGTTCATTCGCTTAATAAAATTCAATTTCAAAATTTTAGCTTGCTTCATTGATTATGAAGAAAATAGATCAAATAATAAAACATGTAAAAAAGTCTTTACCTTCGCTTGGCTTCACTCCCTCATACGGAGCTTGCAAGCGATAATCAAACAAAAGGCCACTCTCCTTTTTGTGATGACCTGGAGATGTATTAGCAAATACACGATTCTGCTGTTGGGAACTTGCAGATGAATGACGAGTATGTTGTTGTGAAGGTGAAGTGGAAGATTCGCTAGTTTGATTCGGCCTACTCTGAGAAATATTGTTGGTAGATGAGATGCTTAATGACCTCATTAATGTACCATCGACAATGGTATTTTTTGGGTGTGAATTGCCCGTTGAATCGTTCGTCAGTTTGCGGCGTGAAATAACCTGCCTTGGATTGGATGGTAAGTTTATAACTTTATTACTTTTACCTCCGTTCCAGGTATTAGGGTTAAGAGCTGTTGGTGGTATTGAAATTCCAGATGGAGTGACAAAGGCAGAAGGTTTCGGAATCGGCGAAGAGGGTGACGGAGGAAGGGGAGTAAGAACAGAATTTAAAGGAACGGAAGATACCGAAGGGATATTTGGATCAAATAATTCAGTCGACTTTGGGGGCCTTTTTTCTACATCATATATTGCATTCGGATTGGGAATTTGAGATGAGAAATTCATCATGTGAGGAGGTGGTAAGACAGGCACCCGCGGAACATTAATGTATTCTGGGGGTATGGAACTTGAAAATACTTGACCAGAATTTGTACGTCGTTGACCCATCGAAGATATTGACGACGGAATAAGAGCCGAGTAACCATGAGGGGTAATGGGTGGCATTGGAGGCATTGGTCGATTTTGAAGGGAAAAATCTTGTCCAACCTGTTGTGGATTGAAAACGCTCATAGCAGGTGAATCAGATGTGTTGTTCCATACAGAGTTGAATGGGAACTAAGAAAGTTCAAACAATTATTTTACTACCAATTTAAAAAGGGTTTCTCATACAGTGTGTACTTACTGGAGTTTCACGCAATTGTGGAGGCGGTGGAGGCGGCGGCATGAAGTGCCCTGGGCTCCTATTGTTCATGCGCTTTTGTTGTTGTTGTTGTTGTTGTTGTTGTTGTTGTTGTTGTTGTTGTTGTTGTTGTTGTTGTTGTTGTTGTTGTTGTTGTTGTTGTTGTTGTTGTTGTTGTTGTTGTTGTTGTTGTTGCTGTTGTTGTTGTTGTTGTTGTTGCTGTTGTTGTTGTTGTTGTTGTTGTTGTTGTGTTTCATTTTGATTAATCTCATTCGTAGCTTCACCATCTGTTTGTCCCCATTGCTCATTTTTATTAATCCACTGTGAAGCAGACTGAAGATTGTTATCAAAACCTATTTGCGTTAAGGAGTTCGTGGTAGAATTATTAGGATCCAGTAACGACATTGATTTATTTCCTTCCAAGGGGGAAGAAACTAGCGAATTAGCATCGTTAAAAGAAGGACCAGTTGGTTGCGAATAATTATTCGTTGAGAATTGATTCGGTTGTTTGAATGAATTCGGCGCTATCGAACTTGAATAGAGATTTTCGTTGAGGGTAACCGGTTGTGAAGGTAAAAAAGAACCGAGATTACTCTGAGGTTGATTGTAAATACTATTATTGCCCCCCATCTCTGTCGTCCCATTGAACATCTCATGACCCCATGGATTTCTAGTATTTGGTCGAATGAATGGTCCCCCCATCGCGTTACTCCATTCAGGCGGAGGAGGGATGTTCATATAGGGATTCTGGATTGGAGGTCCCATTGGTACATCCGAAGACATCATTGAACCTTGAGGTAACGGTAAAAGATTCATATCGAATGGTGGGCCGAAATAAGGTGGACCGCCGTAAGGTCCTGGATGTAATACCGGAGACATGATTGCACCCCCAGGGAAAGTGCTAACCGGCCGCCCTTGTTTGGGAATTGAATATGTCGACCGATCTCCAGAAGAATTATAATTGTATGATTGTAATCTTGATGGTTGTGGATTTCGGTTTTTCCCATTGGCATTCTTATTACTGGAAGTTTTATTATTTACAAGTCCTTTGTTTGATTGTTGAACTTGTTTGGCATTTTTGTTATGATTATTAGAATTACTGTTAGAAATCGAACCTTTAATTTGTTGGATAGTTCCCTTTGATTTATTGTTTGATAAATCATTGTTTTGTGTTTGTTCATTGTTTGTCAATTTTATGTTTTTGACACCGGGACTTGACGATCTGGATCCTTCTGTCTCTTCTTGTTCGTTTTCTGAGTTTTTTTCCAAATCTTTAAAAATTCTAGCTCTAGCCTTTTGATAGGCAACTTCTCTCTCTTCAATTGTTAAATACTGTCGTCGTTCATTTTCTGAATTACTATCAGAATTTTCCCCCATCGATCTATACGAAGATGAATTTGTTTGTAGCCTTCTCATGATTTTGACAGATTTTTCAGGCTTTTCTTCTTCTTGTTCAAGGAGATCAGAAAACCGAAGTATTGGCCTATTAAATACATAAATAGAGTTGAGTTAGTGTTAATATTAGAGCTTCATTGATTTTGAATTTTTTGAATCCATATATGAAATACAAACAATACATTGTTGTAACTTGAGATTTAAAAAGTATTACTGCTTTGCCACTATTGTCCACCACGTGGGACAGTTTGAAATATTGGGCGACCCGATGAACAATGAGACGTTGATAGGAATTCATTGGAGGGAATTCTAATCTTGTGCGACTTTTAATTATGTTTTAAAGATGAATTTCTCGTTTTAGTATTTATATATTTCAAAAAAGCATGGTGCTCAAAAGATCAAGTGATTATTACATACTTTGAGTCTTTAATAAAACGTTCCATATCTTGATCTAATTTTAATAGAAATAATCTATCTTTGGGATTCTTGAGAGCAGCCAACAAAAACCCATCCAGACCAGTATTAAAATCTATTTCCCCAAAATCCGCCACTTCCTCAGCATTCAATTCATTTTCATTATTAGGTGAAGATGTTTCTGATCGATTTGGTGGTGATATTAAATTATATACTGATGAGGAGTTACTGACATCGAGATTGTTCGAGGGAACATTGTTAGTAACAACAGCAGGCCGCTTTAATAACACGATCTTCTTAATTTCCGAGTTAGATTCTGAACTGGATACAACAGAATCTCCAAGATAGTTTTTGTTTGAGGGGTTTTGTTTGGAAGATGTTCCAGGAATAGGGGCAACAAGGGAGGGCTGTGACAAAAGAAAAAGTTCAGGAAGCATGGATGAAATAAAAGATTTTACAACCGTGAAAACACTTTAAAAAATACTTAATTCTCAAAAAAAAAGTGAAAGGCTAAAAAGTTACCATTGTTTTGGAAAAGGCAGCGGACATTGCTTATCTCTATAGTGTTTTATTAAAATAATTGACAAAAATGAAAATAGGAAAATAGGAAATGAAGCTAAGTAAGAATTCAATTATCTGAAAGGTTGTTTCTAATAAATCTAGAGGAAATTTAGTTTAAAATCAAGAATATACAGGTCGCACGTTTGAATCGGTGGTAAAAGTACCTATGATCTGAAAAGAGAGAAAACTTCGAGGATGAGGCAAAAAAAAACCAAAGGTTCTTTACGTTAAGACATTCTCGGCTGGCCTTCGAAAAGGACTTTACAAGAGTGTGCAAGAAGGGATCTTACGCAAAAGGGGTATGAACTAATTGACTTGAGAAATTAAAATAAGTATTCAAGGGTTGGATTGGATTGTTTGAAACTTAGCAGTTAGAAGTGACATTACCTTACCTGGTAATACAAATAACATGATGGCTTGACCCCTCCTCCTGCCAAAATAATGGCCAAGATTTGTATGAATATTTGTATTCACTTGTAAAATTCTGGTTAAATAAGTTGTTAATATAAAATCTTAAACATGGTTTTTCAAATTGATTTAGAAATTCGAAAATTTATTGTAAATACGTGCTTATAATTATTATTTTTAAAAATAAAAAAAGTTTGTAAAGATAAACTATTAATTAATTTTGAATTTTTTTGTTATTTGTTTATATACAAAAAAATTATTTTTTATTATTGTTAAACATATTATCTTTAAAAAATGATTTTTTTTAAAATTATAAATTTTGTTTTAAAATATTATTTTTTGTAATAAATAACAATATACGTATGTATATATAATGCAAAATAAAGTTCAATAATATATATTAATTATAAATTTAAAATAAATAATTTTTGCTGTTTATTTTATTATATTAATAAACAACTTAATTAAAATTTTAAGTTACCAAAGTTATTCACAATAATTTTATTGATTTTTGAATATTAGAAGAAAAATCCATTATAAAACTTGATTTGGTGCTTCTAACCGTAATTTTTTATGGGGCCCTTTTAATTATATTTTTTTTGTTCTTGGTTCCGTTATAATATGATTGGATTAGACTTTTATTAAATGGTCCGCAGCTAAAACGCTTTTTGGGTTCTAAATCAAATTTGAGGTACTAGACTCATGTTTTTAACAAGATTATCAAGGTGGTAAATTATTTTTCAAGAACCATATATTATCACAACGCTTTTATTTGCACAGGTATTTGTCGAATAAATATACATAAAATTTAGTATCATCCAGGCTCAAAAAGCGAAATAAAATAAAAACTCGAAAAATTTAGCTATATATCAATAAACCAACAAACCCTTGGATTCCAAATATTCCAAATAATTTGATTTTTGGTTTAAATGAATAAGCCGTGAATGTGGGATTATCAGATTAGTGATCACTTTGGAAAAATGAATCTTAAGAAATCCGAAGAAATAAACGGCGGCAAGGTATCGAAATATATTTTACTCCTGTTGATGGGGAAGAACGTTGACAGGAGATGAATAAACATTTCTAATGGGCTTGTGCGACAATCTCCAGCAGATCAAGCGCCTCTAGTCACCGTCGTTTAAGCTGAAGGGGATGAAAAATTGATAAATGGCGAGATTAAAAACGCTCAATATATACCTTATGCTGCTTATCGTTTAAATTTTCTAAGAATAAATAATGAAAAAGGGCCAACCTGACTTTCTTGATTTCGCCGTTGTTGACCAAGCCAAGCCGTTGGTGTGATTCTTTGAAAAGAAACATTATCACGTTGAATTCGACGACCAATATCGTACCACGCAGCAGTAATTAGACTATGTTCAAATGAAGTCTTTTCCTTCATCTCATCGATCATGCCCTAAAAATTATAAGAAAACTTTTATTATCAAAGAGATTTTAAGGCGTTCGTCAAATAAAGTCATACCTTAAGACGTTTTATATCTTCTTTATGAGATTCTCTTTCCATCTTGAGGGAGCTATCGGCAATTTTAGATGTTTCTATCACTTCATGTTGTGCTTTGATAAGTTCTTTGAGTTGATCAATTTTTTTGGCACGGTCTGCATTTTGGCGAGTTAATTTTATATTTTCCGTCTTGAAATCTTCGTCGGTCTTTCCTTCTAAGCTTTCCAGGAAGGAAGATAATTCCCTTGATGACAAAAAAAGGATTTGATATTCATCACAGGATAGTTATTTTTAAAATCATACGAGGAAAAATCACTTACTGATTATTTTTTTTGTACTGTTCCTTCTCCATCTCCAGTTTCTCGATCCTGCTTTCTAGCTCGGCTAAAGAAAAAAAAAAGAAAACGTAAATATGCTTTTAATGTTGATTGATAGATTATGTGAATGAATGAATCTCTGAGCAGTTTCGTAGAACCTTTTACTTTACGATTTTTGATGTCACTTTTTAACACGAAAATGATGAAAAGAAAAACTCATAAAAACTTACGATCAAACTTTGCTTCACCCTTCTCCTGAACCTGGTCAAGGCTAAACTGAGTATCAATGAGTTTGAGTCTTAGCTCGTTCAATTCCTTGAAATTGCTTCCTTTTTTATCATAAGGTTCCATGCTTATAATCAAGTCATTGGAAAGGAAAACATAACGAAAAAGTAGTATAAAAATAAACGACGTCGTTCAAAAGACTTTAATCAAAAATTATTCGATATTGCCAATATATCGAAAAAACAAATACTACTAACCCATTGGAAAGGCTACTGTCATAACGAGCAAGTTTACTTTCCATTTCAAATTTTTCTTTCCGGGCATTAATTAAATCCTATTGCAAGGGAGGATGAATAGGGTTAGATGACGGCTCAAGAAAAAGTAATCATTAGAAATGACCAAGTTAAAATTTGCTTTTTGCTTTTGACCTTTTCTAATCTTAGCTTATCACTGTTGGCGTCACGAAGCATATGTTCCAGAGCAACAACTTCAGATTCATCTACGACAGGTTTTCCTTGACGGAAACCGGCTAATTCACGCTCAAGTTCGTTGATTCTTAGCTTCAGTTGAGTCATGGTTGTCCCAGATAAGGCATTTGAAAGTTCTTCATCGACAACCAGCGAGTTAACATCATCTGGATCATCCTTGTGGGTAAGATCTCCTAGCCGTTCGCCTGAGCATTGAAAATATTAAATATTGATCAAATCAAGTTTTTCACCATGATATCTTGACTGCTCGAGAAAATTAACCTACCATCACCCAATTCTAATTCCTTCAGCCTATCTTCCATCAATTCAATTTTCTCCATATCACGAGCTTTCTCCATTTCGTATGCATCAATCTTTCCCCTCATATGCCTGTATTCATACTCATATTTATTCCTGAGATCGATAAGCTCTCTGTTGTTAGTCTCGAGGTCGTCGATTTTTTTCCTGTATTGCTCGATTAAAGATTTGAACACAGCCGCTTTACGATATTCTTCCTCTATCATCTTATTGCGGTCGATTAGCTCGCGATTTTCCTCTTCCAAAGTCTGGTATACGTTAATTGAAAAGGATATAGATGCGACTCGCCAATTAATAAAAGATGATGCCTGTAAAAAGCATATACATTTGTACATGATTTGTTTATTATTAACAAAGCTAACCTTTAATGACCTTCTGAGATCAGCACTCTCCTCCAATTTCTTTTTGTATTTATCTATCACGTTTTCCGTTTTTTTAAGTTTGTCAGCAGCGTGACGATACTCGTCAAGTTGATCTTTGAGACGAGAAGCTTCATCGGCTTTATCCGTCAAGTCTTCAACCTAATCAAATGTACATAAAAATTTTCAGAATAATGAGTAAATTATTGGGAGTTTTTTTTGAAAACTAACCCTTCGAGTGAGATCTGTGATCAAGGAACTTGAGCTCTCCAGCATTGTCTCGGTTTCGTGACGTTTGTTCTCACTTCGTAATCTATATTTGATAGATAATTGTTATGATATATAGATGGATAGATAGATGTATATATATATATATATACTATATTGTATAGTACTTTGATAATTTTATTTCGAGAAAAATACTTGCAGTTCTTGCCGAAGAGCATCAATTTCCGTTTTTAATATAAGTTCATTTCTACCGCCGCTTTGACTCGATTGGGACATTGTCATCTCTAGATCTTTCAACCTCTGTTTTAAATCTTCTCTATCGTCTTCAATGAGATCCTTGAATATCAGACGAAACATTTTAGTTCAAAACATCACCAATTTCACAAAAATCTTTGGCACTTAAAAATTGCTTACAAATTTATAACGCAATTGGCGATGTTCTTCCATCAGAGCCTGATGTGATTTTTTGAGAGCATCTCTTTCACCTATGATACTCGCATGATCTTTGGTCGCTTTTAAAAATTCTTGCTCGCTGTCGATCATCAAGAGTTTTTAATATTGAAAAGTCTGAATCAAAATTTTGAATCAGAGCTACTTACGAGGAAGAGGTTGGTTGTTTGGTCAGTTGTTCCTGTGTATTGGCTTCCAATTTTTGCATTACCTGCAAAGAACACAAAAATTTGATTGAAAAAATAATTTTGAAGGATAATTATCCAGGGTTAAAAACTTTAAAAATTTCAATACCCGTTCAATTGCCACCATCAGACCTTTTTGCGATTCAGCTGTCAATAACTGTATTTTCTCGATATAAGCTGCCCTATTTGGGCTCTGTACTGCTAAGGTAACTATCAAAGAACACAATTTCATGGTTTCTTTGACATCGGATTCTTTAGCAATCAGGTTTAGATTCGGTGCATCAATATTTTTGGTGGAGTAACCGGTAACCTCCTCATAATATCGTTGGATAAGAGTGTACAATTTTTTTAGCTTAGTCAATTTGAGGACCCAATTGTCTTCCCTTGTCTCCGCACGAAGGGTCTTGAACCACTTAGGATCACTTTGAAAAATCAAAATGTGACGCCCCAAAGGGATTTAGGGAGCTTGATGGCGATGATTTCTACCAAAGCTGTTCCAATCAAAATCTTTGACACAGTTTCGCCAAACTCACATGTCATTTACAATCTCAAACAGCACCGCTCCATCACTAAGGTCGTTATAGTCATTAACTGACCAAGAAAGTCCATCAAAGGTCTTGACCTAATCAAGTTGTTAACGGTGAATCAATAAGTGAAACGTTTTGAGTGGTCAAATTAATGGTCAAAAACTTGAAGAATTTCAATTCTCCATGATCCTTCTTTTGAAAAGACGACTTTTTCGTAAAACTCAGACATACCCAGTTCACGAACGCAGCTGCCAGTTCTTCCTCCTGAACTTTGGACATTTTATGAGTTAATAGTTTTAAGGTTTGTTTTTTAAACAAGAATTTCTCAAAATAAAAGAGAAAGCTCGAATATTAATAACAATTTATAGTGGATCTTGGGAAAAATTAGGTGAATAGATAGAAATCCGATTGAAAGAAAGGTATGAATAAAACTAAACGAAACTAAAGATGATAAATTATACCGAACTTCTAGTTGCAAAATAAATTTAGCAAGGACTGCTTTGAGTATTAATTAACACCAGTTCAGTGGCATATACAGTAAAGGACACCTAATGTCTTTGTTGATTCAGTTGTGCAAATTCACTAATTTTGGAAAAGATTCACGACTTAATAGTTGCCACAACATAAATTAAACAAAAAAGAAATCCATCATTTTAAAGCAATAATATATATATTTAATAAACGCAAATAAAAAATCAAATATTAATATTTAACATTTCGCCATTTTGACATTTGACATTTGAAGTTAATGTTAAAACTAGGATTTCAATAAATTATTTTTGAGTCTTTTTTAACAAGAATAATATAAAGCTCTTTCTCTTTCGTATTTTTAACAAGACCACACTTAGTGCAAAGAGTAAAAAAGTTGCAACTTCTTTATTTCTTGAAGCAGCTGGTAGCATTTTTACCAGTGAAGCATTTGCAGCTGTTGAGGCTGCTTAACAGTGCTTTGTGGAAGCACTTCTATTAAGTAAAATAGTTTTAGACCAGTTTTTTGTTGGTTTTAGAACTCCATTTTTATTTTTGGTTGGGAGTCTTTTTTTTTAAAGAAATTTATCTGAAACAGTTCTAGTTGATCTTTGCTTTATTCAAAAGTTCTAAAGTGTTTAATAAGAAGCTAATAACCAAGTTATTTTTTCCTTTTGTTTTATTTTTTATTGTTGCTTAAATGGTTAAAGAATCCAAAAAGCAAATTCTTTAAATTTTTGTTATAACTAATAACAACTTTTTTAAAGTATTGAAAGATTTTTCTTTTGTTTTAAACAATAATTATAAAAACATATTAATATATTTTGGTTAATTATTATTAGTTTTAGAAACAAAACAAATTATGTTTTTGCATGTAATTTTATTATTTTATTAATTTTAAGAATTATTTCATTTTAAAAATTAAACTGATTAGATAAAAATTAAAGCTTTTTTTTTTTAATAACAGTGTTTTAAGTGTTAAAATCTAAATTATTTGGTCTCTAATTACAAAATGTTTTTATTTTATTTTTTAAAATTTTTGTTTAAGTCTGTAATTGGTTTTAAGATTTTTAAGTTTTACTTTATTAATACAAAATTTTATTTTAAGATTATTATTTTTTTGGTTTTTGTTATTATTGTTATAATTTTTAATTTTGTAATTAATTTTAAGTTAATTTTTTAAGATTTAAATTGATTAAATTGACTTTGTTAATTAGAGTTATTATTAAATTTATTGATTTATTGATTTTTTTGATTATAAAATTAATTAACAATTTAAATAAATTTTAAGATAAAATATAATATAAATAATAATAATAATATATTTAATATAAATTCAAATTTTTATATAAATAAATAAAGTTTTGCAAAAATAATAATGTTTTAAAAAATTTAAACTTTTAATATTAAATTTAATACAAATAAAACTATTTTTAATAATAATAATTTAATTGTAATTATACAAAAAATAATTTTTTTTATAATTTTTCAAGAAAAAAATCTTTTTATAATAAACTAATAATATTATGATTTTAAAAATTTAGTATAAATTATTTAATCATAATATAATACAATAATAATTTTAAAAAAATATTAATTAATATAATTGTAATTATCAGATAATATTAGCAATAATTATTATTTTATTATAAAAACAAATATTATAATATAATAATAATAATAATAAATACTATGTTAAAATATTAAAAATAAAATATTATAATATGTTTTCTTATAAAATTATAAACATATATATATAATAGATTTAATATTAAAAAAAAAATTTTCTGATTTTTTAGTTTTATTTTAATTATTTACATTAATTATTTTTTTAACATTTATTTTTAAAAAAAAATTAAAAATAAAATTAAAAATAAAATTATTATAGTAAAAGTATTAAAAAATTTACTTGTATTATTTATTAAATAAAACTGTTATTTATTAACTAAATTCTTTGAAAAAATAATTTTTAATTAAAATTATTAATATTATTGTTAAAATTAAAAAAAATATTTATAAACTATTAATATTTTATGTTTTTAAATTAAAAACATATTTTAAATAATTACAAAAATAGTCTTAAAAAAAACTTTAATAGCAATAAATAGATTTTAGATTAATTTTTTAAAAAAAATACATAAATATATAATAATAATTAAGATTTAAAAAAAACTTATATTATAATATTAACAAAAAAATTTTATTATAATATTAATATTATTATACAACTAAAATTAAAAAATTCATAAAAAACTGATTATAGTTAAATTAAAAATATTAATAATTAATATATTAAAAAACCATTTTTATAATAATAATTGTTTTTAATAAATAATATATCTAAAAAAAATATCCAAAAAAATATTTTATAATTTAATTAATAAAAAAAAAGTTTAAATTAAAAATATAAAGCAATTAAATAATGAAAAAAATATGTTTTGGACAAATTTTTATTTAATTTTAATATGTTTTTTAACATAAAAAATAAATTTAATAATAAAAATAACAGTATTTTTTTGGTTAATAATAGTAATTACAAAGACTAATAATAATAATAATAGTTTTTTAAGTTTATATTAAACATTTTTAAAGCAAAAAAAATCAATATTAATATAATAAAAAAAATTTTTCTTGGATTTTTAAATTTTAATATAAATAAAAATAAAAATTTTATCTTTTTTTATCTTTTTTTAATATTAAAATAGATATTTTTGTAAAAAAATCTTTTGTTTTAAATATAAATTTTTTGATTATTAATAACAAATTATCTTAAAACAAATTAAAATTAATTAAAAATTTATTTTTAAATATAAATAGTTTTAAAAAACATTTATTTCTTCAAAATTTAATAAAATTATTAATATAACTTTTATATTTAATTTTAGTATAATACAAATTGCAGATCTAATTAAATATAACAAATTAGAAATAAATATTAATTTTAAATATTTAATAAACAATTATATAAATTAGATAATAATAATCAAAAAAATCTTAATAAAAATATTAATAGGCTATATGTAATATATTTACTAAATTTAAAATAATTAAGTTAATTAAAATATAATTAATAAAATTATATTAAAAAAATTTGATAAAGTTTAATAATTAAAAACAAGTTAATTTATTGATTTTTAAATAATTTGTTTTTATTAAAAAAAATACCTAAAATTAATATTAATAAATTATTGTAAAATATTAAAAATATATATAAAATCTTATTATATATTTTACTAATAAGCATAATAATATACAATTTGTAAGATTTTTTAAAATTTATTGGTAAAAAAACTTATATAATTAATTATTATTTAATTTTTTTTTTATTAATATGATTAATAAATAAAGTCCAACTGCTATCTAGTATATAAAGCCAAATTAAGAGACTTAAACTAAATGCAGCTCATGCACTTTCTATATGTGGCTAGCCACTCGGGCCAGACAAGGCAACATTATATACCTAAAAGAACACACAGACTACCATCCAAACCAGAAAAAAAGAGACAAGACCTATGACGACCAAAACTAATAGCAAAAAAGTTAATAACACCAAGAATCCTTACTACTTTACTAGACAACAAAGAGTTTATGCAATGAAACAAACCAGAAATCAATGTGTTATCACCAACCAAACCTGCTGCCTCTATTTTCACCCTGTATGGAGACTTTACCAACCAGGCTTTTGAGCAATGCAACTTAACAAAATACCCAACAAAACCAACTACAATACTAATAGTCTCCTTTTTACTATCGAGAACCTCCATAGCCTCCACACACCAATCCCTTAGCACAAACTCCTTACACAGAACAAAATACAAGTCAACGTCCAAAAAACACCAATCAAGAGACCGCAAAACAGCAGAAGACAACAAGCTACAAAATCCAGCAAAGGACACTCAGTCAGCAGAAGCAGCAGCCAAAATCTCCCTCTGAATCTTTACATCATGGGAACATGTGAAAACATGATCCAACAACTCCACCTCATAATACAGCAAACACAGCACACCAGGGTAACATTTATCATACAGCCATTTCCTCACCACCACAGACATCTGATGGTGCACAGCCTTCATCAAATAGGTGCGAAGATAGGAAGACCTCCGACTAGTAAAACCAGCAAGCATATGCGAATTAGGATGTCACACCCTAATAGTAGCTTTTCAATCAACAGTTTCAGTTAACATGGTAAGAATCACGTCTTGACCAGGGCCCATCTCCCACTGAGCACAACAAATGGATCTAAACAAATCCTGAACAAAATAACAAGTGTTGCCAAACACAAGTATGTTCTCAGCAACCAAAAAATGCTCACTGACACCAACAGGCAAAGAAAATTGAGAGAAAGCAGCATCCCCAGCAGCAGCATCCACCCTAATATTGCCATAAACTCCAAAATGTCCCTTAACCTTGACCCAATGAACAGAAAGATTCTTGTCACAAACCAAATTAAAAATCTGGCACCTCTCCAACCAACACGAGGAGTGAAAATCAGGCACAGATAATGACATTTCAGAAATGCATGCATTAATAGCCATCTGGCTATCAAAATGCAATACAACAGAACAAGAAAAAGGAATGCACTCCAAAGCCAAAGCAATGGCCTGCAGTTCGGCCATAGTAGAAAACAACAGCCCAAGAATCTTAATGCCAACACTCAAATCAATTGTAGGAAAATAAGCAGCTGCTCCACTGGCTACATCAGCATGACCATAATTCCTAACAAAACCACCCATAAAAACCTCAAAAGAACCAGACCAAATCTCATGCAACCCATTCTGAACAACAGAAAACTCCTTGGTATCCAACATGCTCAAACTAAAAGAACAAGCAGACTCTACAGAGACAGCCATAAAAGCACTCCTATCACAAAGAAACTCAGACACCACCTTAAACCAGTGAGAAGCAGGACCTCTTGAATCCAGCCTTTTCCAGTACTGAAAAGTCTCCCAACTCATAACACAATCTTTTTTGTTAAACAGTCTATCACCAAAAGCCACACCAAACTGCTTCAATAAATGAACAGAATCAAAAAATAGAGAACCCCCCAGAATGGAAGACACAGAAAAGTAACCAGGACTACGGAATACATTGGGTAAATTATTAGCCAGAGACAGCTTGTTATACAGAAAAATCTTAACCACACCAGCCAGAAAATTATTCACAGGACTAACACACAATTTAACAGGAAACTGTAAAGAGTTCAGAGGAGACCACCCCAGAACCTGCAAATCAAGAAACCTATAATTAAACAAATGTCCAAGAACACCAAAAGAATTGGAAATTGAGATTAAGGCGGCCAACTTTCTTTCAGACTGCACCTGCTCAAAAGATTTTAGGCCATACAAAGAGGGATAACATAAAGCCTCAGTGGAGAAATCACAAAGCAAACCAGCTTTGGACTTAAGACTTTTTCTCAACATCACATCCCATTTGTAGTATACAGATAACAAAACAAAACTGAATTGAGTGCGATAGCTAACAATAGGCTGTAAAACGGCCAACACCAAATATGAGAACTGCTTATTAGTAATAGTCTTTCTAAAAACCACATTAGTAAAAAAACGAACATCAGAATGTGCCTTAGCCAGACTTGGCTTTGAAAGCCCATCAGTAGATAGAAAGATCCCCAAATAACAATAAGCCTCTTCTTTTTTAGCAATTGAGATGGGAAGACCACTAATACACAAAGAAGCAACCCTAATATCCTGATTGATCAGAATGGCCACAGTCTTTTCATTGTTGATAGAAATGTCATTAAGGACAAAAAACCCACTTGCAATGTCCAAAATATTCTGAGTAGCAGTTTGACAGTTTCCAATCCATATTGTATCATCAAAAAAAACACCAGCCACAAAATAAGAAGAGAACCCACTGCCACTCTCAATACAGCCTGACCTCGAAACAAACCTGAAATCTATTCGGTATCTAAAAAACTGTTCATGCCTTTTAACCTTACACAGAAGTGGGTCATAAAAAATTCTCCACAAGAGGGGCAAGAAGACCTCACCTTGATCCAACCCATTATACACCACATAACTATTTGAAAGCCCAAAGTCTGTCATTACTCTGTTAACTCTATTTTCATGAATGCTACCAAAAAATAACACAAATCTCTTACATATTTTGATATGCCACAAGCTTGCCCTTAAGTGGTGCCATCCAACCAAGTTGTATGCTTTGCACATATCCTGCAAGACCAACCAAACCTCCCTGTTTTTTTCAAGGGCATCTTTAATCACAGACCCAACTGCAAACACCAAAGATTGTGTAGAAGTACCCTTAAGCACTGAGAAATTATCATCTCAAAGAACACCAAACTTGCTGCATGCCAAAGAAATATGATCTGACAAAATCTTGGAGAGAATTTTCTTGGCTGTTTCGATAAGAGCAATGGGTTAAGTGTTTGTAAGAATTCCATCCCAGTCATAAGGTTTAGGAATCATAAAAACCCAAGCTCTTTTCCACAAAACAGGTACATCCCCTACAGTCAAACATAAATTCAGCAAACCCAACAGACACTTCAACACCATGTCATCACAGTGCTTTCACAACTCATTAAAAATACCAGACAGACCAGCAGTCTTGCCATTAGGTAACTTGTTAACCACCAAAAGCAACTCACTCATATCAATTGAGCATATTACACTTGAAAAAGCATCATCTCTTACATAATCCAACAGAGCATACTGACAAACCCAGACGTCAGACACAACTGAAGGCACTGTCTTCTTTTTAATCCAGCCTTCTATGATCTCATTAACACCAAGTTTCACCATACCTGGCTCCAACACCAATTCATCATTGACAACCAAATGATTGAAAACTACCTTGTAGAAAGACCAATCCAACACATTTCTAATCATTGCACCCTTATCAGAACAAAATTTTTCTATACGGCACTCAATGGCCTTCCAAACAGAAGCTTCTTCAGCCAACTTTGACTTGTACATCTTGGATTTTCTGTATTCCTTCTGAAATAATAACAATTGCTTTAAAACATCCAAAAACTTGCCACCAACCTGGATCATATTAGCAATCACAGCAGCCTTACTACCATCCAGTTTGGCCCAGACATTGATAAGCTGATTAACTTTTCGCAAATTGCCCAATTCCAGTTCTTTAACAACTTTAGCAACTAACAGTTCTAATCTGAAAAACTTAAAAAAAAATTTGTTCCTGGAACACTGAAACTTACTAAACCAATGTCTCGAAAATATCTCATCTGCTGAATCCACCAACACCTTTTCCAAATGTACCCACATGCCATTTACATCAGCATGAGCCAGAGTTTCCAAAAACTCACCAGATACAGCCAAAAGCTTAGCAGAAGTGCAGTCCCTAAACCAAGACCATTTGGTCTCATTAGCAGTCTTAATAAGAAACTTCCAGTGATTCTTGTTAGCCTGCTTGCACAAGCTACTCAACCGGCTATCCAAAAGGCCACCCATACCAACAGAGACAGAAACTGCACAATGATCAGTGTCAAAAAAGTCAGAAACAGAGCCGACCCTATGGCCAGTGACAGCAGAAGCCAAACTCTTACTAACAAAAATGAAATCAATAGTCTTTTTGACCCCCCTAGAATTGTTTCATGTAGAATTACTGACCAAAGAGTGGCCAGTAAACAAATTGACCAAACCCAATCCCAAACAAAATTTGAAACTCACATTTCTTCCAGATCTATTTTCATTGAAATTCCCACCCAAAATAACAAAACAGCTGAAGTTAACAGCCTTAGCAATGACAGAGTTCACTTTAGAAGCCTGACCAAAACAAGTTCCAGAAGATGCACCTGCATACAAACCAACAACAGACACTAAAAACTTATCCTTAAATAAGAGACGCACCACCACGACACAACCAGAAACCTCCTCAATCTTAGTGACATGACAGGCCAAGAAGTTGGCCATAATAATAGCCACCCCAGTACCAAGAAAACTCTTATCCAATCCCAAAGAAAAAATTCACACACCATCAAATTTATTTGCAATTTACGGCCTAGTTGAAAATCTTAACTTTGTTTCTGTGATGATCGAAATCAAATTTCCAGAATTAAAATGCCAGTGCACAATATCCTTTTGTTTAGCAGGAATGTTGATGCCACGAACATTACACATAGCCATCTTCCAAACCAAGTCACTCATTGGGACAAAGAGGCCAAAAATGAATCTGAACCAAAACACAAGAGATCTAATCTTACCAGAATTGAACTGAATGAAGCCTCTAGGACAGACATCTTAAATTCCAAACCACTCACCTTGGAGGTAAGGACTTTTGAATCACTTGAACTGAGAACAGTAGCAGACTCACTACTACCAAAAAAGAGAGAATCAGCCAAAGCCAATACATTATCCAAAGTCATATCCGAATCCACAACTGAAGCTGAAGGCACAGAAACAGCCAAAGAAAGAGCACAAGAAGGAGCCACCAATGACACTAGTTCAATGAAACTCAATTTTTTAAGAATAACAGAAACTTGATCTGAAAGAATCCCTTTAGACCAACAACCTAATAACTAGAAAGGCCCACAATGGGAGGCATGCCACTAGAAAACAAACCAGAACTGAAAGGAGAGCCACCAGAAGAGGAGACACTAGACACCACTTAAACCCATAATTTGCCACCAAAGGCAGTAGGGCAAGAGATAAGAACATTTTTTTTGGCATACAATCTTCCCAGCTAAAGATGATTCACACCAAGAGAAGATTTTGTCAACAACTCAGAAGATATAAAAGATAGAACATTAGAGGCATTACACTCCAGGACTGAATGACCAAAATGTTCACACTTCTCATACCAAACCAAATCTAACCTAGCCCAAGAAAAACGAACACTACTGAAAATAGGCACAGTGAGAAAAGCAGATTCCAACTCCTCATTAGATTCAAAGCCAACCACAGCACAATGAAACCTATTGCCAGTTTCTAATGAACAATTAATGATGCAAGTTTTTTCTCCAGTCTTTTCCAAAAGAGTACCAAGGTTATGTGCAGTTGTTTCCATTAGCAAAGTAAACAACAGTGTCCTAAACCAATCTCTTGATGTCCAGACATTGCAATCTTCCACAGCTTTGGCAACACGTATTGAATCTTTCCCAATCAAGAATGACCATTTTGATGCCAGCAGATTGGCTTGACTTGATTTGACAAACTCCACTACAGCCTTTTGCCACATTCCAATTAATTGAATTCTGATTGATTTAATTTCACTAAACTTGGTGATTGTGGTGATGATCATATCTTTAGGCATGTCCATGGGAATTTCTTTGATTACCACAGCCCAATTTGAATGCATTCCTTGTTTTTTGAGATTAGTGTTTATGACGATCTTATTTTCTCTGACCAATGATGCGATCATTTCTATGCTCTTTTTTGATATAAATGTTGATCTAATGATCCTTTCAAATTTTGAGGAGATAGTGGCCCTCTCAAAACCATTGACTGTTGAGAAAATTTTTCTAATTAACTGAGTCTTAGCCATTGTTGATTTATCCTCCACAGCTGAGAAATTAATATCCAAAGCAAATAACTTTTTAACTGACACTTCTACAGGAGTCTTGATAATTTTAGGGTCAATCCATTTCTTCTCTAAAGAGATAGGCAAGCAAGGAGGGAGCACAACTTCATCATCATCCATATGAAAATTAGGTGAGCCAAGTGAAGAACCAAAACCAGCACCAGTGTTGACTCACTTTGCCTTAGATGTAGTAGCCGCCAAATCCAAAAGAAACTCACCATCCGTCCCAGACATGCTAATATCCTCATTCTCACCAGAGAGACTTTCCACATTAAAATACATACTGCCACTAGATCCAGCCTTGTTTAAGGATATATTCTTTTCATCACCAGAATGTTTCATATTACCAAGAACAATCTTTTTTTTCTGAGAAAAGAAACCACCAGCAGAATCTTGAAAAGCACCTTTAGGAGCCTTTTTCTTAAGTGCAGTGCTATTAGCAGTAGCCTTCATATCCACGAAAAATGGGTTACTATTAGGTAAAGAAATATTGATATAGACTAAAAAAAACAAAAAACTTTTTTTTCCAGAAAATGTGCTTTTTGGGGATTTGGGAAGGTAAGAGAAAAAGAAGTAACATAAACTCTTTTTATTATTTAATTATATATATTATTTTGAATAAATTTTTGTTTAGTACAATAGCTCTATAACTTGGTGCTCTAATTAGTAATAATATATTCTGAAAAAAAAATTTGAAATTTTAAGTTTAAGTTTTTTATATAATAAATAGAAATTTAATAGATAATAATAATAATTAATTTGGAATTTTCTTAATTTAATAACCAATTTATTCTAATGTTTGTACTTTTTTGGTAAACAATTCTAATTTTTTAAATATGTCTATATTTTTTTTAATATCTTTTATCAAATAATTTTTAATGTTATAATTTTAGTAAATTTTTATACTTAATTAGTAAACTTTAATCAAAACAATAATATTAAAATAATAAAATAATAAAATAATAATTAATATTTTATTATTAATTATAATTAAAAGTTATTGTTTTAGTATTGTTAAGTAGTTATAGTAATTGCTAATAATATTAAAATAAGTTTAAATTTATTAATTAATGTATAAAATAAAATTAATTGATATTTTTATTATTTGTAATTAAAATAAAAATAACTAAACTAATCTTAAAGTAAATTTATTTGTTTATTAATTGTTTTTTTTTTTAATTTTTAATAATTCTGTTATATATATATAAATCTTTGTAATATAAAATTTCTAAAATTTTTTTAAGTTATTACTAAAATATCTGGTATTCTTAAAATTTTTGATATTTCTGTTAGTATTCTTAAAATTTTTAATATTATATGTTTTTAATAATTTTTTATTTTGCTATTAACTATTTATTATAACTTTTGTTTTTCTTATTAATAATAATATATATGTTAATTATATAACTATATGTTTTAATTTCAAAAAAAGTTTAATAATAGTATTAATTATAATTCTAGTTTTTAAAAACTTTAATTTAAAATAAATTGAATTGAATTCACTTTTTTATTTAATATATAAAAATTTAATTATGTTTTATTAATATATATATATTAATATTTTGTTAATTTTTAAGCTTAAAACCAAAAAATCTCTTTTAAATTCAAATAAATACAAATTTTTTGCTATTTATATTAAAAAAACAATTCTAATTATTTGGCCAATATTTTTTAATAATTTTTTCTAAATATAAATAGCCAATAATAGTTATTTTAATACTTTTTTTAATTTGTTTTTTTATTTTTTTTATTTAATATAGTTATTATTATTTTTTTATTATTTATTCTTTTAATAAATATTTTTTGAAGTTATTAACAGATTATGGTTTTAAGATTTTTTGTAAATTAAATATGTTTTTCTTGGATTTTTTTTTAATTGTCTTATTTTGTTTTTAAGATTTTTTTAGTTAATATAAGTTTAGATATAATTGTTAATATTTCAAATATATTATTTTTTGTTTTATTTAAAATTATTACTAGTTCTTTATTTTTAAGTTATAGTAATTTAAAAACTCTTATTATTAAAATAAGTGGTCTAAAAATTAATATATTGGTTTTTAAAAGTTTTGTAAATATAATATTATAGATAATTATTTAAAGTATTAGAACAAATAACAAACTTATAACTTGGTAGTTAATAGTTATTAATGATAATAATTTCTGAAAATTTTGATATTTAAAGAATTTGTTTAAGTTTTTTGTATAATAAACAGAGATTTTAATAATGGTTTTTTCTAAAAAAAATTTTCTTCAATGTAATAATTGGTTTAGTTTAACAATCATGTTTTTCTGATAAATTATTCTTAACATTTTTTATTTTTGTTTCACAGATTTTTTACCAGATTATTTTTAACATCAATTACTTAATATTTAATTTTTTAATTAATTAGTAAACAACAAAAAAAATAAAAATAAAAAAAATAAAAAATTAATATTTTGTCAATAACTATAATTAAGAGCTATTAGTTTAATGTAATTAAGTATTAACTTTTATTAACATGAGTTGTTGATAATATGGAAGTAATTAATATTTTTTAATTATATAATAACAATATAAATTGGGTAATAATAGATATTTTTATTAATATAAATTTAATTTTACTTTAAGTTATAAAAAACTATTTTTTGAATTGATAATTACTTGTTTTTAGCTATTGTTTTGTTTTTTTTATTTCTAATACTTTTATTATATATATATAAATTATATTATATAAAATTTTACATATTTTCACTTTTTTTTATACTATTTTTTGAAAATATGCTTATTTCTAAAAATGTGCTATGATTTCTTAAAATATATTCACTTATTTAAGTACTATTCTCCTATTAATCTATTTTATAATCTGTTTTTCTATTTTTTTTTGTATTTTTTTTATAAGTAATATTATTTTCTTCTTTAATATTAAGTTTTATTAAATTTTTCATTTTAAATTAAGTTTATTATTTTTTTTCTAATATTGTTTGTTTAATTCTGGTTCTTATATCTTTAAATTAAGAGTTGGTTATTTTTTTTATTGATTAATAATTATTGTTTTCATTTTTAAATATAGTAGTATTTTTAAATAATCTTAAAATATAATGTGTAGTTAATAAATTGGTTTAATATATAGTATAGAACTTGTTTTTTTCCAATAAAGTCTTTAATCTGTTGTACTATTTCTTAATTAAATATTTTTTTGAATTTTTCAATATATAATTCTTGAATATTTAGCTTTTTTCCAATTGATAATAACAATATGTTATTGAAAATTGTTTTATTTATAGTTTTTTTGTTAGAACAGTAATTGGTATTTTCTCAAAAATGTTTTTTACTTTTTCTATGATCTTATTTAATCAATATTTTATTTGGTTTTGTGGTTGCTAATATGGAGTAATCTTTGTTTTTTTTTTCTTTTTTGTATTTTTATAACAAATTTTTAAATAATTAATGATGATTTTTATGTTTAATTATTATTAATTTATGGCTTAAAACAATTGTTGTGTTATTATGTAAATGTAATTTGGGATTTTTATCTTTTTATGTGGCTTTTGTTATATATACTGTGTTTTTATATATTTTTATCTTAATCTACTTTTTTGTGTTTTCTTTGATAATTATAATTGGTTCTAAATTTTATAAAATCTTATTTAGTTTGATTAGTATTTTTTGTACTCCCAGTTGTAGAATATTACTAATAAATAATAATGCTATATTATAATATAATTTTAGTTAATTATTATATGCTGCTTTAGTTAAAATTTTGTTGTTCTATTTTAATTTATAAGTTTTATTTCCTAAAATTTTTTAATATAAAAAAAACTGTCTTATTTGGAATTAAACTTTTTATTTTATTGTTTTTTTACTTTAATATAATATAAGAATATTTTGTTTCCAATTTTAAATTCGACCAGTTTATTTGGTAATTGATTATTATATTGTTTTTTTTATGATTTTTATATGTTATTAACTGCTTTTTATTTTATATTTTCTAGAGTTTCCATTGTTACCAGTAGAATTTTAGCTATTAACTAGCATAAAATTACTCTTATAATTCCTATTATTAATTAGCTATATTAATATTATTTCAAATTATCACTTATTATTTAATCAAATTATTAAATATTACTATTTAATTAATAATCAAATTTATATAATAAAAATTAGGATAATCAAATTACACAATACTCTAAACTATATAACATTTAAGAATTCGCCAAAATTTGTAAAAATTTGCCAAAATAATAGATAATTTATCAAAATAGTTAATAGCTTATTAAAATAACTTGTAATTTATTAAAATATATCTTTTAGTTTGTCGAAATTATAGCAAAAAGAAAAGTTCAAGTTCATAAACTAGTACTATAACAAATTGTATAAAAAAAGAGCTTTTTTCTTTAAGAAAATGTATTTGACTTGAAATTATCTTAATTTACATTAATTAGCTTTACAAAAATTAATAAAAACATCAAATACTTAAAAACCAAATTTTTTTACTATTTATACTTAAAAATTTCCCAAAATCTAACTAACATTTTTGAAATTGATTAGCTACCAATTTTAGTAATCTGTTAATAACTTCAGATTTGGATAAAAAATGATTCTTTTAACAAAATTTTATTTCTTTTATTTTTTTATTATAATTATTAGAGTAGTCTACAGATAAAATTTCTGTAAAAGAGTTAATTTTTGTAGCAAAGTAACTACATATTTTTAGTAAGCTTCTAAACAAGCAATTTTTGAAACAGAATTGACTTTTACTACAAAGTAATTATATTTAATAATTGGTATAGAATTGGTCATTCTATTTATAAGCTTAGCAGTTCAAATTATAGAAAATAATTTAAAGACAAATTCAGTTATTAGAGGTTCAATAACTTTTAATAAACATAAATTTGCAACCAAACATTAACAACATTTGAAAAAAGAGACCAAAAACCTCTAGTAATACTGTTTTTAAATAATAAATGGTATTAAAAATCTATTAAGAATTTCTGAAAATTTTAAAACATGCTTAGTTAAATATTTATTTATAATCAAAACAATACTAATATCCAAATACTCAAAATTTAAACCAGAAGTAAACACTTTTATACTTAAAGATTTATTTGTAATCTATAATTTAACACTGTTATAAGTGATTATTTGAAGTGTTAATACAAATAACAAATCTGTAACTTGGTGTTTAATAAGTAATATAATAAGTAAATCTAAAGGTTTTTGTATCTGAAAGTTTTTGTATCTGAAGGTTTTTTGTATCTAAAAATTTTGGGTTGGAGTCTTTTGTATAATAGACAGAGATTTAATGATTGTTTTAGTAGCCTCTCAGAATATTAATTCCATCAAATTTTTTTTTCAGCATGATGACCAGTTTATTTTAACAGTTGTGTCCTTCTAATAAGCTATCTGTTAAGTTATAAATTTTATATTCTTATTTCTGGGTCTTTTACCAGGCTATCTTTGATGTCAATTAAACAGTGCTTAATCTCTTAAATCAGTTAGTAAACAACAAAACAAAATAAAAATAAAAAAAAAAAAAAAAAAAAAAAAAAAAATTTAGTATT
>JAAOMT010000129.1:942647-961475 GCA_016748015.1 Geosiphon pyriformis | reverse complement strand
ACGGGTTGGAGTAACAAGCTAACGGATAGCAAGGGAGAACAGTATTGTATGGTGATGGAAATAAACAAAGAAGGAATTACAATAAGGGAGCAAATTAAATAAGTAGGAATTCAATGTGCATGATCAGTCTCATAAAAATCACAGTCGCTAATCTTTTCTTAAATCTGAAGGTAGAGAAATAGTCCGTGATTGTCAACAAGATAACACCGCTGCTATTATTCTATGCCTCAACTCAGCGATTCTTAGAATCAATAACAGGTATTGTTGTACTTTTCAATTGTTTCTTTATTCAATGAATTACAAGAGCAAGCCAATTGTTTCTCAGGCTAATTCTAAAACATTTATTAAAGTTTTATAAATTATAAACATAAATATTATGAATTTTTTTTTATTAAAGCAAATTTCCATATCATTTTTTTTAGTATTTACAACTTTAATTAAACTGCCCAACCAATTCTATAATTACAAATAGATTTGTGTTAGAAAAAATAGTTTAAAAAAAGAAACAAAAAAAAATAAATAAAAATAAATTTATTTTCTTCAGATTTTAGTGTTCTTGTTATAAACAAAAGATTAATAAGAGAAAAAGTTTTTTTTTTATTTTACTAATTATTATTTTTGTTTTTTTTTTTATTTCGTTTAACAAGTGCAGTCTAACCATTATCTAGTATACAGATGCAAGTTAAGTGAATCTAACTAAATATGGCTCATGCATTTGCTACATGTAACTAGCCACTCAGGCCAATCTAGACAACACTACACACCTACATAAACTTTGACACTATCACAAATACCAAAAAAAAAAAGCTAGTCTTATGCAAACCAAAACTGATGGCAAACGCCTCATCAATTCCAAGAAGACGAACAATTCTACCAAACAAATGTTTAATAGAGTCAGCTGAAAGACCAACAGGAATTTTTGAAGCACAAACCAAACCACAACGTTCTATGTCCACTCTAAACTTAGCCCTAAGTAACTACAAACCACACTGGTGTTTTTCTGCCAGACATCGAACAAAATCAGCCACCATCAAAACAGCCTGATTACAATCCTTGAAATGTGCAGTAGTTTCATCAACCCATTTTCTTAGTACAAAGCTTTTACACAATCACATATACACTCCTGAATCATGACAACCAGCAAACAAAGTATGCAACATAAGAGAGAATGCCGAAGAACAGTCTACCAGCAATGACTTCCACAAAGTGGTCCCGTCTAACAAAATATCAGCATGCACAGCTGCCTCACTTCGACAAGTAAACACATGATCTGACAATTCAACATCACCACACATCAAACAGAGAACCCCAGGATAACATTTATCATACAACCTTTTACAAATGGCAACTAGTAACTTCCTATGGACCACCTTTATTAAGTAGGTACAGAGAACAGCTAAAGCTCAGCTTGTAAAGCCCAACAGCATGTGAGAGTTCAGGTGCCAAACTGAAGCCGTATACTTCCAATTAACTCTCACAATCAAATCTTCATTGATCACCACAGAGCCAGGACCAGCCTTCCATTGAGCATGACAGATAGACTTATAAATATTCCGAACAAAATGTCAAGCATTGTCCAAGACAATCTGACTATGAGTCATGACATACCTTTCTCGAACACTCATAGGAAGAGACAAATTGGAGTGAGCGGCACACCCAGCCAAAGCATCAGCCTTGTCATTGTAAGCATCACCCGAATGGTCTTTTACCTTTACTCACCCAACAGAAAGGTCCTTATCCTTGATTAATTTGCGAATATAATGTCTTTTTACCCAACATTTGTTCCTAAAATCAGGAGCAATTAAACCCAATTCTGAAGCACATGCATCAATAGTAGTTTGACTATTAGTGTTAATAACAACCGAGCATGAAGAAGGAACACATTGCAGCACCAGGACAACAGCATAAAGTTCAGCCATAGTAGAAGAAAGCAACCCACTGATCTCAATGCCAATACCCACACCAGCATCAGGAAAATAAGCTGCAGCCCCACCCACAACCTCAGCAGTGCCCAAATGAAACAGAGAACCATCAGTATATACTGCGAAAGCATCAAACCAGGATTCATGCAAATGTTTCCAAACAACCAAATATCTTTCTGAATCAAAAAAGTTTGAGCCGCCAGAGACTGTGAATAGACCACTAGGAATAAAATGGTGACCATCCATGTACACAAAAACTTTGGAGTACCACAAGGGTACAGGACTCCTGGAACTTAGTCTCTTCCAGTGGTAAAAAGTCCTCCAACTGAGAACTGATCCATCTTTGTCCAATAACCTGTTATCAAAGACAACACCAAAACACTTTAAAAAGGGGATCATACCAAAATAAAAGGAGCTACCCAAGATCATCAACACAAGAAAGTGACCAGCACCACAAAAAGCACAAGGCAAATTGTTGGCCAGATATATATCATTGTCCAAAAAAATTCTAACCATACTAGTGAGAAAATTGTTAAAGGAACTAACCCTTAACTTAATAAGATGTCACAAAGGGTTTAACAGAGCCCACCCTAATATCTGTAGATCCAAAAAATGGTGTACAAACAAATGCCCCAGAATACCAGGCACATTTGAGAACCAAACCAATGAAGCCATCTTCCCCTTAGTCTGGATCTGTTCAAAAGTCCTTACACCATAAAGGGAGGAATAATGTAAAGCCTCACTGGGAAAATCCCAAAACAAATTCACTTTAGATTTGAGACCCTTCCTCAACATAACATCCCATTTCAAGCAGACACTCTTAGAAACAAAGCTGAATTGTGTGCAATAGCTGACAATGAGTTGCAGAACTGAAGACACCAAGTACACAAATTGTTTATTCATCAAAGCTTTCTTGAAAACTATATTAGAAAAGAACCTAATATCCGATTGAGCTTTGGCTAAACTAGGCTTAAACAACCCATCTGTTGACAAAAAAATGTCCAGATATTTATGAGCCTTACCCTGTTTAGCAATAAAGATAGATAGTCCATTAATATGTAGAGATGCATCCGAAACCTTTTTGTTGATAAGAATCACCACAGTCTTTTCACTGTTAATTGCGATATCATTGACCTCAAAAAATTCGTCCACAATATTCAATATATGTTGCATTGATGCTTGACCATTACCAATTCAGATAGTATCATCCACAAATATACCTGTTGCAAAAAATGAAGACCAATCACTACTAGACTCAATACGGCCAGATTTTGCTACAAAGTTGGTATTGATTCTGTAACCATATAAATGTTTATGATCCTTAACCTTACACAACAAAAGGTCATAAAAAATTTTCCACAAGAGAGGAAAGAAGACCTCTTCTTGATCCAAACTATCCAGCATGCAGTATTCATCCGAGAGACCAAAATTAGTCATTACTCTATTAATTCTGCCCACATGTAAGTTTTCGAAAAACAACACAAATTTGTCACACATTTTGATCTACTTCAAACTGGCTTCCAATTGCTGCCAATCAACAGAATCATAGACCTTATGCATATTCTATAACACCAACCAAACCTCCCTATTTTTTTCCATAGTATCTTCCACGATTGAACCAACAGCAAAAACCGAAGATTGAGTGGAAGTACTCTTCAGGACTGAGAAATTGTCACCCCAGAGAACAACAAATCTGAAACAGGCCAAAGAAATACGGTTAGACAATAATTTAGAGAGTATTTTTCTGGCTGTCTTGATTAACACAATGGGCTTTGTATTTATAAGAATACTATCCTATTCATATGGTTTGGGGATCATAGAAACCCAAGCTCTTTTCCAAAGGGCTAGAACCTTACTGATATTTAGGCAAGAATTTAAGAGACTTAACAAACACTCAAGCATATTATTACCACAATGTTTCCATAGTTTGTTAGAGATACCAGACAGGCCAGCCGCTTTGCCATTAGGTAGATCCAAAATCACATTTACCAATTTATTGAAACGGATGTCATTCATAACATTAAAGAAGGCATCATCTTTTACATAATCCAAAGGCACGTATTGGTGGGCCCACCTGAAGGGCATTACTGAAGGTGAAATACACTCCTTTGTCCAATTAACCATGATACTGTCGACTCTGCTTTTCACCTCAATTGGATCCAAAACCAGTTTATCATCTATGACCAAGTGGTCCAAAACAACCTTATGAAAAGGCTGCTCCAAAATACTCTTAATCATACCACCTTTGTTAGAACTGAAATTTTCCATGCATTTATCGATAACACTCTGGATCGCTGTATTCCTTGTCACTCTGGATTCATAATACTTAGACTTCTTATAATACTTCTTAACTTAAGACAGATGCTTGAACACTTTCACCAAATCAGTCCCATTTTAAACCAAAAAATCAAACTTGAAAGCCTCTTTATAATCAATCAGAAACCACCTCTTGATTAGATAATCACACTTACACTTATCATCTGTATTCAAACTTTTAACAACCTTAGCCACCAACAACTCAAGTCCAAGAAATCTTGATGAATGTCTGTTTTTTGAACAGTTAAATTCACTAAACCAGCGTTTAGAAAACGTAGCATCAGCAGCTTTCACCATAACTCTACACAACATGTCTCACATCCCATTCAGATTACTGAGAACCTTAGCATTCAAAAAACCACTTATGACTAAGGAGAGAGCAGCAAACACATTATCTCTAAACCGTAATCATTTAAAAGGGTCAGCATCCTTAAAGTCAAACTTCCATCTGTCTCTGTTGGTCTGTTTGTGAATACTGTTTAGCTGAGCATCAAGAAGACCCCCTAATTCAATTGAAACTGAAATTATCTTATGATCCATGTTGAAAAACTCTATAACCACACCAATGTCCTATTTCATCAGAGCAGAAACTAAGTTTTCACTGACAAAAATATAATCAATAACTTTTATCACACCTTTGGAGTTGCTCCACATAGGTGAACTAGCCAAAAAATGACCTTTGAAAGAGTTAACAAGACTCAGATTTGTGCATTTTCTGAGACTAGCACTTTTCTTGGTATCTAATTCATTAAAGTCTTCACCCAAGATGACAAAAAAGCTTGAGTTGATAGCATTAGTAATTAAGGAGTTAACAGTAAGAGCCTGACCAAATCGCACACCAGCGGACGCACCTGCATAGATATCTAAGATTGTAACCAAAAGTTTGCTCTTAAACAAGAGCTTAATTGAAATCAACCGACCAGGAATTTCATTAATCTTTGAAACATGCCGAGCCACAAAAGAGTTTATAATAACAGCCATGTCAGCACCAGAAGAACCTGTATCAAGCTCTGATGTGAAAATGCAAACACCAGGGAACTTATTCATAATCCATGGCTTAATGCCAGATTTCAACTTTGTCTCCATAATAATAGAAATGTCATTTTCAGAGTCCATGTGCCATCTAACTACATTGTTTTGTTTGGCAGGAATGTTCACGCCCCTCATATTACATGTCACAATTCTCTAAACCAAACTATTCATTGAAATAAAGAAGAGACTGCAGAACCCGAGCCAGCACATATCTGATCTAACTTCTCCAATACTGAACAAACCAAAGCTTTAAGAGTCATCAACTTTAACTCCAAACAACCCATTTTTAAAGTCAAAATTTTTGAACCATTTGAATCCAAATTTGAGACACTAGAGGAAACCAAAGAGGGAGGAAGAACCACAGGCTTAGAATCATTCAGAACCATATTCAAACCAAATTCTATATTTGCCATAACAGGAATAACCAAGAGCTGAGAAAAAGAGGTGAGAGTCATGGGCACCAGGTTTAAATTGTTAAGTTTGTTTACAATACCAGACACTCTATCTGTGAGAAGTTCCAAAAAATGCTCCAAAGAAGCAAAATGAGTCTTCAAAATTGAATAAACAGGAACCACAAAAGACAAGTGACCAATCACACCTAAGACACCAGAAGAGGAGCCAAAACCAGAACCAGAACCAAAGTGAGAACCATTAGATAAAGATACTAAAAAGACAATCTGGGCCCATAATTTGCTGCCAAATACAGCTGGTCGAGAAATAAGCACACTTTTTTTTGCATACAACTTGGCCAACTGGAGGTGGTTCTCATCAGAGACAACCCTTTTAAATGACTTGGACAGTTTAGGAGGAGTTGAGATCTCAGCATTACACTCTAAAACAGAATGACCAAGTTTCCCATACCGTTCACACTAAACCAGATCCAATCTAGTCCAAGAAAGTCTCACCCCACCAAAAATAGGCTCCATATGAAATGCAGATTTCAATACCTCATTATTCTTAAAACAAACCATAGCACAACAAACTCTATTGCCAGTGTCTAAAGATCAATTTATGACACAAGTTTTCCCACCAGCTCCTGCCAAAAAATCACCAAGATCATGAGCCATTGTTTCTACTGGCAAAGTAAACAAAAGTGCCTTATACTGATCTCTAGATGCCTATGTCTCACGATCCCCCACAGTCTTGGCCATGCACACTGAATTTTTCCTGATCAAAAAAAACCACTTAGCTGCCAACTGATCTGCCTGACTCGATTCGGCAAACTCTACTACAGCCTTCTGTCACAGCCCAATGAGTTGCAATCAGATTGACACCACTTGACCAAACTCGAATACTGCAGCGACGATTATGTTCTTAAGCGTATCCATGGGAATTTCTTTGATCACCACAGCCTGATCTGAGTAAAGCCTTTGTTTCCTTACATTGTTGTTTACGATGATCCCTTCTTTTTCAGCCAATGATGCAGCTTTTCTCATGCTCTCCTCAGAAGTAAACGTCGATCTGATGATTTCTTCAAATTTTGAGAGGGTAGTGGCCCTTCCAAAACCATTAATTTTTGAAAAAATTTTTCTGATGAACTGAGTTTTTTGCATAGCCAATTTCCCTTTTACAGCCAAAAGATTGATGTCCAAAGCAAATGATTTTTTAACTGACACCTCTACAGAAATTTTGATGATCTTGAGATTAATCCAAATCTTATCCAAAGGAATTTTTTTCCTAAGGGGGGGTGGAAGAGGTTTCATCTCTTCATTCATTTTAAAGTTAGGAGAACCAATAGAAAAACCGAAATTCACACCAGTATTTACTCGTTTAGCCTTGGGAGTGTTAACAGCTGAGTCCAAAAAAGAACCAACAAAACCACCAAACATACTAACATTTTCATCATCACCAGATAAGCTTTTCACATTAGAATATACATTAGCACCAGAACCAGACTTCAAAGAGATATTCTTTTCATCACCAGAGTATTTAACATTTCCAAGAGAAGCTTTCTTTTTTTGTGAAAAGAAACCACCAGCAGGACCATAAAACATGCCCTTAAGAGCCTTCTTACTAAACATGCCGCTACTAGAGACAGCCTTCAAATCCATGACAAAAGGGTTGTTAGTTAAAGAAATATTGATATATTATTAACAAAAAAAACAAAAAAACTTCTTCTTTCAGAAAAGTGTTCATTGGGGTTTTTTGGAGGTAGGAGAGAAAAAAAGTTTTTTTTGTTTTTTTTTGGTTTAAATAATAAAATTAATATTAAAATAAATATATAATATAGTCTTGGCTAATTTATTTGGTTAGTTATATATAATAAATATGTAAATTATATTTAATTATAAATATTTAATTTGTTTATATATACTAAATAGTAATTAGATTATATTTGTTAAAATTTTTAATAAAAAATTAATTAATTAATTAACTGTTTTTTAAAAAATTCTTTTATATAATATATAAAATTTTATTTAAAAAATATTTAAAATATTAAATAAATAATAAATTATTTATAATTACATAAATTAAACTTTTTTTATAGTAATTAATAAAGTTTTAACAAAAAAAATGCTTTTTATTATAAAAACAATTAAGTAAATATATTAAAAATATTATTTTTAAATATTAATAATATAAAATTGTTTTTAATAATTATTAAACTATTTTTTTTTATTTTTGGTTAATAGTTTTTTTCAGTTAAAATTTTTCTTAAAAGACATATTAAGATTAGTTTTAATATTGTTTTTAATAATAAATTAATTAAAAAACTAGTTTTTTTTGGTTTTAAAAACTTTAAAAAACAACAGCAATTATATTTATTTGTTATTATTATAATAAACTCTTTTGTAATTGTAAATAAAATTTTAAATAAAATTTTTGTTATTGTATTTAGTTTTTTTTTTAATATAAATAATAACAATAATAATATATTTTTTAAGATAATTCAAAATTAATTATTAACTGTATAATTAAAATTAATATTATTTATCAAAATTTTGCCAATTTTAAAAACAAAATAAAGCATATTTTTAAATATGTTTTTAATTAATTAAATTATTAAGTTATTTATTCTTAAAGATTAAAACTAACTAAATAGAAATTGAATTAATTTTATTTTGTTTTTAATAATATTTTTAATAATATTTAAGAAACAATTACTTATTATTAAAGATATTTTGAATAAATAGTTTTTATTTTAATATTTATTTTTATTTTTAAAATTAAATTAACTTTTATTAAATTTTGTTTTAATTACTTTTTGATTATATTAAATTTAAATTAGTTTTAAAAAACAATATTAAGTTATTTTATATAAATTTTGTATTCAAGATTTTTTTAAATACTATTATTAAAATTACTATTAATAATTTTATTTTTTTAATTTTTTTAAAATTACAAAGTCTTTTATAATGATTTTTGCTTTTTTTTGTTATATTTTATAATGTTTTTCTTAATATTTTTTTTAATAAAATTGTTTTTATTAAGTTAAAATTTGTTAATTTATGACAATATATTATTATTTGTTTTAAAAACTTTTTTTTTGTTAAATAATTAGTCTATATTAGTTAAAAAAAAACCAATATCAAAAAAATTTATAAATCTTTATTATTTTAAAAATTAGTATTTTATATAAGTATTATATTTAATAAAAAACTTTTAAATATTATTAGTATTATAAATATTAAAGTTTAAATTATTTGATTTTGAATTATAAAATGTTTTTATTTTTATTTTTTATTTTATTAAAACAATTTAATGAATAAAGCTTAACTGCTACCTAGTACATAAAACCAAACTAAGTGGTTCAAACTAAGCACGATTCATGTACTCTTTACATGTGGCTAGCCACTCGGGCCAGACAAGGCAACACTACACACTTAAAACAACATGTGAATTACTATCCAAATTAGAAAAAAAAGGACAAGACCTGCGATGGCCAAAACTTATAGCAAAAGATTCTACAATACTAAGCAACTTGACTACTCTATTTGAAAGCATAGAAGATCCACAACAAAAAAGACCCACCACCAAACCATTATCACCAACTAAGCCCATCCTCTCCATATCCACTCTAAATTTAAATCTTGTCAACCACACCTTGGATTAATACAACTCAACCAAATATCTTACAAAATCAACCATCACACTATTAGCATTCTTAATATTACCAAAAATGCCAACCACCTTTGCATACCAATCCTTTAGCACAAATTCTTTACACATGACAGAGTACAAGCTGACATTTGAACAACAAAGATCAAGAGTCCTCAAGATGGAGGAAAAAGATGGGTTACAAGCAACAGCCAGAGAAATCCAATGAGCAGACACCTCTGACAAAATGTCCCTCTGAATATAAACATCCTGTAAACAGGTAAAGACATGGTCTGGCAATTCCACCTTGCCACACAACAAACACTGCACACCAGGATAACTTTTATTGTATAACCTTTTATGGACAACTACTGGCAGCCTTCTGTGTAAAGCCTTTATTAAATATGTGTGAAGAATTGCAGACTTTTGACTGGTAAATCCAGCAAGCATATGCAAGTCAGGATGCCAAACCTGTGTGGAAGCAATCCAATCAAAACTCTGCAATGAAGCAACTGGAACCACATTATGACTTGGACCAGCCTCCCAATGAACACAATGTTACAGAGAATTATTTCTGCTGTTGAAGTAAATAACAACCCATAACTTGGTGTTTATGAAGCTACTTCCGTTAATAAGGTTCTGCAAGCATTGTATCTGAAAGTTTTGATGGAGTCCTTTGTATAATAGACAGAGATTCAATAGTTGTTTTATCTATAGCTTCCCAGACTCACAAGTCTGTCAATTTTTTTCTTGGCTTAGTGGCCAGCAATCCTCTGGTAAGTAATCTGTATCTTCTGTATGTGTCCTATCCTCTTGCAGGGGTCTTTTACCAGACAATCCTTGATGTTAGTAATTAGTGCTTTTCAATCAATGGGTTAGTGCACAATAATAAATCAAAATAAAATAAAGAAAAATAAGAGAAAAATAAAAAAAGAAAAGAAATAAGCCAAGGCGATTTGCAGATTAATATTCTGTCAATAGCCATGATCAAGAGCTATTGTTCTAGTGTGGTTAAGTATTACTTATTATCAACATGAAGTGTTGATAGTGGAGAGTAGATTGAGATATGGAATAATTATTTATTTGATGATTTTTGTTTCTAGGCTAAGGATTCTGTGGTATCGATTCTGTCTTTTCTGTTTCTAATACTACCGCTATATATACATAATTGAGATTTCTCAATTCCTTGATTTTTCATGACAGGAATCCTGGAATTCCTAGAATCCTGTGATTCTTTTGAGAGGAATTCTGGAATTCTGGAATCCTGCAATTCCTCGTTGGGAAATCCTGAAATTCCTGAAATCCTGCAATTCCTGAGAGGAATCCTGGAATTCCACATTTACTACACTTACTTCTGATTAGCTAATAATTATGCTAATATATTTCTTATATTTCTATGAGTAACATTATTTCCTCCTTTTAATATTGAGCTCTATCAAAATCTAACTTATGTAATTTCCCCTCTTGAAGTATTTCCTGGATTTTGTTTTCGGGAATTACTTGTGTTATTTGGGTCTGTACTTCTTCAAATTAAGCATTGGTAATTTTTCCCAATTAATTACTGGTAACCATATCTATTGCTTTGTTGAGCAATATTTCTGGTTTATCCTGAAATGCTGTATGTATTTAGTATATAGCTTAGGCTTGTGTAGATAAGTTGTTCTTTCCCACAAAATGTTCTAATTGTTGTAGTATTTTTTTTGTCAAATAATCGCTTTGTTTTATCCGTATATAGATTCTGAATATTTATGTGTTGTCCTAAGTAAAAATAACAATAGTTTCTTGGAAATTGTTGTATTTACCAATTCCAAGTTTTTTTAGTTAACTCTTGATATAGTGACTCTTTTGTTGATTTTTTTATTGCTAATTTTACTTTCACTATGATTTTGTCCACCGTATTTTCAGTTTTCTTCAGTGTTCTGAGTTGCAATGTCTTTCTAGTATCTTGATATTGAATGGTTTGTTGGTGGATTGTAATCTCCATTTCCTGGTGTTGGATTAATTGAAAGAGTTGTTGTGTTAGTGTGTGAATGTTGTCTGTAATTTCCATTTTTCTGATATTTCTTGTCATGTCTACCATGTCTTTATATATTTTTTTGATTAATCAATTTAACGTGTTGTTGTTAATAATAACTATTGGTTCCAGATCTCATGGAATCTCATCTGGTCGGACTAGTATTCTCTGTACTCCTAATTGTGAAATATTACTGGTAGATGGTAGTATAATGTCGCGATATGGCTTCAGTTGATCTTCATGTGCTGCTTTGGTTAAAATTTTGTTATCCAATCTTAATTTGTAAGCTCCATTTCCTAGAATTTCTTCTATGTAAAATGGTCTATCCCATTTGGGGTCAAATTTTTCACTCCATTGTTTTTCCACTTTGGTACAATGTAGTAATACTTTGTCTTTAATTTTGAATTCAACTGGTTTGTCTGGTAGTTGACTATCGTGTTTTTCTTTCTGTTTTTCTTGTAACTTTTGAATATTATCAGCTGCTCTTTTTTGTTTGTTTTCCAATGTTTCCATTAAGTCATATGTTCTTCTCAGTAATGTTTCTTGAAAATTTTCTTCTGTTATTGGTTCAGCTGAATATGTATTAATTTCTCTCTCTACTGGTAACATTGCTGTTCTTCCATATACTAATTCAAATGGTGTTGTTTGTGTAGTATCTTGTTTCATTGTCTGATAAGCAAATAGTACTAATGGTATGAACAAATCCCAATCGTTCTGGTTTTCTTGGCTGAGCTTAGCTATTGCTTCACACAATGTTCTATTAAATCTTTCTACTAATCCATTGGTTTGTGGATGGTATGGTGATGATAATGGTCTCTTGATTCCGAATCTTTGGCTCAATTCTGTTAATGTTTTGTTCACAAAATGAGTTTCTTAGTCTGATAATAATTCTTTTGGACATCCATGTCGACAAATCAAATCCTGATGAATGGATTCGGCAACGGATTCTGCATCTGCTCTTTGAATTGCTTTTGCCTCTGGCCATTTAGTGAGATAGTCCATAGCTACCGCTATGTATCTGTTTCCTCTGCTGGTGATTGTTAATGGTCCGACTAAATTAATTCCAATATGGTCAAATGGTTGTCACACTTTGATTGGTCTTAATGATTCACTGGGTCTTGTTCCTTCTCTTTGCTGACAAGCATCACAATTTTGAACATATTGAATAATGTCTGGGTATATTGATGGCCAATAGTATCTCTTTCTGGTTCTTTCCATAATTGTTTCTTTGTGAAAATGTCCTGCTGTTGGATTTGAGTGCATGTTGAATAATATTGTCTCTTTTTCTGGCTCCATAATTACTCTGGTTGGTTGATCTGGATCCCTTCTATTTTTCTGATAAAGTATATTTTGGTGAGTGATAAAATATTTTGATTGTTGTTTGATACTCTTTTGTTCCATTTGAGATAAATTCTTCTTGAACTGTTGAGTGTTTATATAATGTTGCAATTGTTGATATTTTTGTATGTTTATCTTTTGTTGTATTTTTCTGTTAGTATTGTTCTGGTTTTGTTATATTTTTGGGTTAAAATGTTTTTAGATTTGTCTCATTCACAATAAACTGTCTGCATTTCCGTTGTCTTTTCCTTTTTTATAATGTATAGTATACTTATATGGTGCAAGTGCCATTTTCCATCTTGACTGTCTTCCATCTCCAAATTCTTGTTTTTGAAGTGATGTTAATCCTTTGTGATCTGTGTACATTTCAAACTTCTGGCTCAAATATTTTTTCCATTTCATAACTGACCAGTATATTGCTAAGTGTTCTTTTTCCAGTGTTCCATAGTTCTTTTTAGCCAGTATTAAACCTCTGCTGGCATATGCCACTGGATGTTCTCTGCCGTCTGGTCCTCTTTGAGATAGTACTGCTCCTAATGCCTGGCCGGATGCATCTGTGGTAATGATAAATGGTTTGCTGTGATCTGGATAGATCAGTATTGGAGCTTGTATAAGCTTTCTTTTTAGAATATCAAAAGCTTCTTGTTGACTTTTGGTCCATTCATATTTTGTATTTTTGTTTTGCAGTTGGTTGAGTGGCTGCGCTATCTTGGAAAAGTTCTTGATAAAACATCAATAGTAGCTGGCGAATTCCAAGAATGATTTCAGTTCTGTCATATTGGTCAGCACTGGAAAGTTCTTTACTATCTCTATTTTCTTTGGATCTGTTTTGATGCCATCTTTGCTGACTATGTGTCCCAAGAATTTTAGTTCTGTCTTGCCAAAGAAGCACTTTGTTGCATTTAACTTTAGTCCTGCTCTTCTTAGTCTTTCGAACACTTGTTGAAGATAATAAAGATGATCATCAAATGTTTTTGAGAATACATTGATGTCATCCAAGTATACAACTACTGATTTCCACAATAAGCCAGTATAAACGATTTCCATTAGCCATTGGAAAGTTGCTGGAACATTGGTTAAGCTAAATGGCATTACTTTAAATTTGAAATTCCCTTCTCTAGTAATAAATACTGTCTTCTTTTTGTTAACTAAATTCATGGCTACTTGCCAGTAACCACTGTCCAAATCTAATATTGAGAACCATTTGTTCCCACTGAAAGCGTTGAATAATTCCTATATTCATGAAGTTGGATAACTGTCTCCACAAGTTACACCATTGAGTTTCTTGTAGTTTACACAAAACCAGATTTTTCTATTCTTCTTATGAATAAATACCACTGGTGACAACCATGAGCTCATTGATGGTTGAATTAGTCCATTGTCAAGCATTCTGTTTATCTCTTAACAAATGATTTCATGGCTGGCTGGCAGCACTCTGTATGCTCTTTGTTTGATTGGCATTGCATCTCCAGTCTTGATCTGATGCTGGATGATGTCAGTTCGGCCAAACTCATTTTCGCTGGCAAAGATGTCATTGAAATTGTTGAGTAACATCTTGAGCTGCATACATTAGAGTGGATCTAAGTTTCCCATGTTTATTTGTTTCAATTGTTCTGGTTGGAGCAAATAACATTCATCTCGTCTATAGATTGTTTGTGATGTGATGTCAACATATCCACAAAGTTGTGGAAAGTTTGGAATGGGGTTTGGTGGTTGGTTTTCTATTTCTGTGGTTACATATCCAATGATGGTTCCTTCTGGTATGTTGATGACATTACCAGTGTTGTTGTAGATGAGAATTTTTATGCTGCTATAGCTTTTGGCTGGTATGTGAAGATTGATCAACCCAATCTCTCCTGATGCACAAAGGTTTGCTTCAGCTTCAAAAATTTGTCCTTGCTTCTTTTCTTTCCTTCCTATTGTTAGCATGTACTGGCTATATGGTGGAATGGAAATAGCTTGACTGGTTGAGATAATTTCTCCTTGGCCAACAATTTTTTCCTCCATTATATTAACTGGTACATCTATTTTACCCATTGATCTGAATCTCTGTATTTCTCTCGCTGTTATTTCTAATTCCTCTCTCTTTTCTACTAATACTAACTGAACTACTCTAACCAGAGGCAGGAATATTGCTTGTGCTATCTTTTCATTGGGCTTTATTATGTAGATGTTTTCTGAGTCATTTTGTAGTATAGCGATAATATTTCCTACATATCCCGCATCAATTATTTCTCTTCTTATATTGATCCCTCTTTTTGCTAAACTACTCCTAGATGCTAATTGAACCATTGTTGTTGCCAGAATTTCTAATGCTATTTTCAGATCAATGCAGGTACATGAATACAGTTCCAATTTGATGGCATCTTTTCCTGGATATCTCAGATCAAATCCTGTGTCCATATCATGTATATGTTCTGGCATAATACCCTCCCCATTGTCACTATATCATTTCAACTCTTGTTCTTTGGAGAGATCTGGTAGTGCAATGTATTGTTCATGGTTTAAATCGGAGTTGGAATCTGAGTTGGAATCATTTTTGTTGTCATTGCCATTTTGAATGGAGCTGGAACCAATGTTTTCGTCATTGTCATCAGAGTCTGGATCGTGATTGATCAGCGATTCTGATTCTGATGCACAGCTGCTGATTGGTTCTTCTTTTTCAGGGATTGAGTAGATCATGCATGGTAGTAAATTGTAAAGGAGGTTACAATTGTCACAATATTCAAAGTTACTGGGAATTAAACAATGACGACACAGTCTTGTATTCAACTGTGTTAGCCATTGTTTTTGTTCTTCTCTAGTGGGTGCCAAGTTTTGGTAGTGTTCATGAAACTCTTCGGGTTTCAGAGAATTTATGGCTGGCTCTGCATTTCAGTTAAGCTTGATGGGTTCTGGTGGGTTGTTTTTGATTTCTCTGATTTCTTCGGGTGTTGCTCCTTCTATTTTGGTGATTGCCATTCTCCACAATTTGTCATCATCGTGTGGACAACTGTCCAGTCACTGCACGGCTCTTCTCCAGGCTGCTTCTATTGGAGTTCTTTTCCTTACTCAGTCGCTTATTAAAATTGTGTATTGACACGACACATCGCACGTTCCTCCATGTTCTGGGATGTCGTTCCACATTCCTTTATCTAGTAGGGTCTCCCCACAAGTGAAACAAGGTTGGTTATTCCATTTTCCTTGCCTCTTTGGTCATTCAAAGCATTCGAGTAAGCATAGACAATAGTAAAACTTTGTTGCAGTGTGGTATTTCTCATCGTCACCACAGCATGCACCCATTGACAACAGTTTCTTGCTGCAATCGATGCATACCAGTCTTGGTCATTGATAATTGAATTGTTGTGGAGTGTGGTGAGTGTAGGAATTATAACTGTTGGTCATTGGTGGCATTCCTTCTTCCTTTTCTTTTCTTTTTCCCTTATCTTTGTTCTATTTCCGACTTGAGACTTTTTTTTGTTCGTTATCAGTCCAAGTCAAATTGTTGGTTTCCCAGGTAAGTTCCTCTCTTTGCTTTCCCTTGGGGTTGTCATCCCATGATAGTATTAGTGGTAGTTCATAGTGGTTTTTGTCGTTGGTCCCAGCATCGATAGTGGTTTCACAAGTAGATTCTTTTCCTTGCTCCTCTTTTCTGTTGTTATTGTCATCCCAGGCGAGTATTGGCGGCAGCTCATTGTGGTCGGCATCAGCCCACGAGACTTGGTACACTTTCCAGGTAGGTTTCTCTTTCTTCTTCTCCAGTTTGATTAATAGTTTTTCTTTTGGAGAAGTCTTGAAATGGCCACACGTGGCCAGTATACGTATGTGTCAGCCCTGATATGTTAGCTGGAGTTTCTGGATGTTCCAGTCTAATGTTGTATTGACTTTGGATAGCCAGTCATTACCAACGAGAGCTTGGTATTGAGTGGCTTTCATCACTAGAACTTTAATAGGAGTTACAATACCATTGACTTCGAAAGGAAAGTCATCAATTTTGCTGATTGGAGTTTTGGTTGCTCCATTAGCTGTGATAATTCTGGCACTGGTGGCTCAATCAACTTGGCGACCTAATTGATCCATGAGTTGTCATGTGATGATACTGTCTGCTGAACCACTATCAAGAATCAATTTGATGGATTAACCATCAACCTTAGCATCTGTGTACATCGCAGTAATGGGTTTTTCATCAAAAGCGGCTCCACTAAATAATGGTGTACTTGATGGTTCTTCAATCTCGAATGAGAAGATGACGGCTAGTGATTTGTCGTTAGTAACTGTTGCTGGCAGAATATTGCTGGTAAGTGTTTGTTGTTTTTGGATGGGTTCCTGATTGCTAGTTGAGGTGTCTTCTGGGGTAACCAGAAAACTTAAATAGTGTTGGGAAGTCGAGTTTTGGGTGGCGTCTGTACCTAAATTCCGAGAACAGGGTCCTAAGCTCTGGTGAGAGGAGCTGGGGACCAGTTGATAAACAACCATTGCCGATCTTCAATTTTGAGTAATTCTGGGTCTTGGGTTTCTTGATGTTATTGTAGCTGAGTTTTGGAGCAGTGTTTGGATTGATAGTTGAGACCAATAAATTATTTGGGGCTGTGGCTGATAAATTACTGGAGACTGCTGTTGATAAATTGAAAGTTGATATACTGGTGGTTGATAGATTGATTGCTGTGTCATTGGCAGGTAAGTATTTTGATATTGGTCTTGATCTTGATTCAGATAATGATTCGGAGTTTGGAACCAGTGATTGGGATTTCTGTATTGATTTCCCAATTGTTGGTTGCTATAAATATGACAATTAACTCGAATATGGCCTTGTTTACTACAGTTGTGACAGGCATGTGTTTCCGGCTGCCATGGTGGACTAGGTACAGTCGAGGATGATGACCATGATTGATTTTGGAAATGATTTGCGTTTTCTGAATTATGGCGTCGTTGTGGTGTTTGATATATGGCGTGATTGTCAGCTAAGTATCTCTTTAGTTTCTGATTAATTGACTCACTGAATTGTTTCAGTTTGGAGTCCAATTCAGATGATTCATTTATTACTAGGTTTACTACTTGGATGTGGTTGGCTTCTAATTCAGCTGCTTCAAAATCTCTAGCGTGTATAACTGCAGTAGGAAGGTCAACTGGATACATTGGGCATACTCACTAGAGAAGGTTATTGCACAAACTTCTAATAAATTGATTTAAAATCTGTGGCGCTGTAAAATAGTCAGCTTGAATTGCTTGGATCTTATATAGGTTTCTATGGAAGCATCCCAGGTAAGTGGTGACTGCTTCAATATCTCCTTGTTTGATGGTAGTGAAAAGGTTGGCTAATTTGTTGATACTATTATTGTTGCTGAAATATCTTATGAATTCTGTCTTGAAGTTGTTGAAGTTTTGGGATTTGACAGCTAGACTTTGATACCATGTATCCATGGTGTCCTTTAGAAAGTATGGGATGGCTTGAAGTGCTCGGATGTTATTCTATCCATTTGCAGTGATGGCTTTCTCTACATTATTCAGCCATACTTGCACATTGTCTTCTTCGCCAGTAAAGTTGTCAAGTTTTGTGATTGGTGCGTAGGCCATTGGATCTAAGTTGGGTTGTTGTGGTGGCTATTGAAGTGGTTGTTGTTGTACTGGTTATTGGGGTGGTAGTTGAAATGGCTGTTGTATGGATTCGGTGTTATGGGATGGTTTTCTTGTTATATTTAATTGCTGATATCCTGTTTTAATTGCAATCAGTCTTTCATAAGTTCCTTAATTCTATTTGTGTGATAATGTTACTATTATACTGAAGGCTTTCTTTTTAATGTTGCGATGTAAGTTATTCTTCAATTCCTGATTGTTGTGTGTGTTTATGTACTCCTTCTCAGAGGCTAAACTGAAATCTACCCACTGTCTGGGGTTTTTTCTGAGGCTATTCTTGCAATTGCCTGATGTGTTTCTCTAATTTAGAAACACAGAATGTTAATGGTCTTTAGTGCTTTTTCTAATTCTTACAATAAAGCTTTTATCAATTAGTAACAACGTGAATTATCTTGATCAAGTATTATTCTTTCAAGAGATTCAGTTGATGAATGATAGTTTCATTCAATAAATAATACAAGTAAGTTTCTTAATACTTTGGGTTGTAATAATTCAGTTTTAAATATTCTTTTTCATTTCTTTTTGATTTAAAGATTTCTTGGGATATTTAATTTG
>JAAOMT010000129.1:822256-931913 GCA_016748015.1 Geosiphon pyriformis | reverse complement strand
TTCTTAAGAAAAATCCTGGAATTCCACATTTACTACACCTACTTCTGATTGGCTAATAATTATGCTAATATATTTCCTATATTTCTATGAGTAACAATGACAAATAGATCTATAAACATCTCTGACAAAGTGACGAGTGTTACCTGAAATTACAGTACTCTCGGCCACCAAAAAACACTCACAAACCTCAGCCGGCAAAGAAAGAGAAGAGCCAGCAGTCTCACCAGCCAGTGTATCTACTCTATTATTACCAGAGACCCCAGAATAACTCTTAACCTTAACCCAACTCACAGCGAGATCTTTATTCTTAATCAAATTGGCAATATATTTTTTCTTGATCCAACAATGATTGTGAAAATCAGGAACAGCAAAAGCTAATTCAGACACACACGCATCAATGGTAGCTTGGCTGTCGAGATGCAAAACCACTGTGCAGGAGGGAGGAATGCATTCCAGAGCAAAAGCCACAGCCTGCAATTCTGATAAAGTTGAAGATAAAAGCCCATGAATGCCAATACCAACTCCTAAATCCAAAGCAGGAAAATAAGCAGTGGCCTTGCTAATTACACTGGAGAAGCCAGCAAATTTCAACAAACCATCAGTATAAACATCAAAGGAGTCAGACCAAACTTTAAGCAGACCATTACACACAAAAGCAAACTGTTCAGAATCCAAAATGCTACAGCCTGAAAAACTACCAGCTTTAATAGCAGCAGGTAGCACTGAACTCCTATTCAGCAAAAACCTTGATGTGATATTGAACCAGTGAGGCACAGAACCCCTGGGATCAAGTCTCTTTCAACAACAAAAAGTCTTCCAATCCATCACAGCATCTTTTTTGTCAAGGAGTCTGTTACCAAAGACAACTCCAAAATGCTTCAAAGAGCAAACACAACTAAGAAACAAGAATTTTCCCAAAATCTCAGACATAAGAAAATTACCAGGGTCCCTAAATACACTAAGTAGAAAGCCCACCAAAGACAGCTCACAATCCAAAAAAATTCTGACCACACCAGCTAAAAAATTGTTCATAGGACTAATGAGCAGCTTAACTAGGAACTGCAACAGATTTAAGAGTGTCCACCCAAGAATCTGCAAATCCAAGAAGCGATAAAAAAACAACTGACCAAGAATGCCCAGAGCATTTGAAAAAGATATTACTGCAGCCACCTTACTCTCAGATTGTACCTGGTCAAAAGGCTTCAAGCCATAAAGAGAAGAATGATGCAAAGCCTTATTCGAGAAGTCACGAGACAAGCATGCCTTAGACCTGAAGCCTTTTCTAACCAAAACGTCTCACTTGCAGCATACACCAGAAGAAACAAAACTAAACTGCATTTTGTAGCTAACAATTGGCTGCAAAACAGCGGAAACCAAATAAGAATACTGCTTGTCTGTAATAGCCTTCTTAAGTACAACATTGACAAAGAAACAAACATCCAAATGCACCTTGGCCAAACTAGATTTGGACAACCTCTCAGTTGACAAAAAAATTCCCAGGTATCTATGAGCTTCACTCTTTTTCACTATAGAGATTGACTGACCACTAATACTCAAAGAGGCAATCTTTGACACTCTGATTGATCAGAATAGCCACTGTTTTCTCATTGTTAATAGAAATATCATTGATTGAAAAAAATTCACTGACAATATTAAGAGCATACTGCATGGAAGTCTGGCAATCTTCCACCCAAATCGTATCATCTACAAAAGCACCAGCAGTAAAAAAGAATGACATCCCACCATTATTCTTAATTCTGCCAGTTTTTGCCACAAAATTAGTATCAATCCTGTATTCACACAAATGTTCATGCCTTTTAATCTTACACAAGAGTGGATCATAGACGATCCTCTAGAAAAGGGGGGAGAAGACCTTACCTTGATCCAAATCATCGTGTACACAATAGCTATCTGACAGACCAAAATCTGTCATGACCCTATTAATTCTATTATTATGTATGCCTCTAAAGAAACTAATAAATTTGCTGCACATCTTAATGCATTTCAAGCTCGCTTCCAAGTGATGTTATCCAACTGAGTCATATGCTTTATGCATATTTTGTAACACCAGCCAAAGTTCACGATTCTTTTTCAAAGCATTCTCAACCACTGAGCTGATAGCAAAAACCAAAGACAGTGTAGACATACCCTTTAAAAAAAGAAATTATCACCACAAAGAACACCAAATTTGCTGCAAGCAGACGAAATTCTATCAGAGAGAATCTTAGAGAGAATTTTCCTGGCAGTCTTGATTAATGCAATAGGCTGAGTGTTTGTAAGAACCCCATCCCAGTCATAAGGCTTTGGAATTATCGACACCCACACTCTCTTCCATAAAGTAGGCACCTCACCAACAATTACACATGTATTCAACAGCTCCAGAAGACAACCCAATATCACATCACCACCATGTTTCCACAATTCATTAGAAATGCCAGACAAGCCAACAGCCTTGTCATCAAAAAGATCATTAACTACTAAGAGCAGCTCATCCAAACTGATATTACATATTACCCCAGAAAAAGCATCATTTCACACATAATCCAAAGACACATATTGGCGAGCCCAGAGATCAGGCATCACTATAGGTATCACCCACTTCCTTGTCCATCCCATCATGACCTTATCCACTTTAGACTTTACCTCTCCAGGTTTCAGAACCAAGCCTCCATCAATTACCAAATGATCAAGTACCACCTTGTGAAAAGACCAGTTTAAAATACTTCTGATCATGCCTCTTTTATTAGAAGTGAAACTCTCCATGCATTTTTCTATAGCTTTTCTAACAGAAGCCTCTTCAGCTAGCTTTAATTCAAACATTTTTGATTTTCTGTATTCTTTGCGAAATGAAGACAGATGTTTAAGAAGAACCCCACTATCCTTACCCAATCTAACCAAATTAAAGAATGTGCAAGCTTTGTTCTCATCCAAAGTGGACCATTTTTTTATGAGACGGACAACTTCAAGCATGTTGCCAGAGCAGACCGCACCAAAAAATCTTTGTGATAAGCAACTCCAACCCAAAGAACTTCGAAGAATGTTTGTTCCTAGAGCAACAAAATTTACTAAACCACAGTCTGGAAAAAATCTCATCAACAAACTCAACCATCTCCTTTTCCAAAATTGCCCACATAGTATCCAAATTACCACCAGCTTTGGCATCAGCGAAGATGCCTTTGATTAACAGAAGCCTTGCTGAAACACAATCCCTAAACTTATCCCACTTGGATACATCCACATCCTTAATCTTGAACTTCCAATGATCTCTGTTAGCCTGCCTGCGCAAGCTATTTAACTGAACATCCAAAAGCCCACCCAGACCAACTGACACCATGACAGCACTATAATTCATGTCAAAAAAATCCAAAACTGATCCGATCTAATGCTTAGCAACAGTGGATGACAGACTCTCATTAACTAAAATATAATCAATAGTTTTTTTGATCTCTCTCGAGTTGTACTACATAGGAGTCAATGCCAACTGATGGCCAGCAAACAAATTGACCAGACCAAGACCTAGGCAAAACCTAAAATTTGCACTCCTTCCAGACCCATTTTTATTAAAATTCCCACCCAAAACAACAAAATTGCTGGTATTAACAGCCTTAGCAATGAGAGAATTAACTTCAGACGTCTGCCCAAAACAAACACCAGAAGAGACACCAGCATACAAACCAAGCACAGTTACCGAAAGCTTGCCTTTAAACAGAAGATGCACTGAGATAACATGACCAAGGACCACCTCAACTTTAGAAACATGGTGAGTCAAAGAATTGTTCATGATCACAGCAACACCAGCACTGAGATAACCAACATCCAAACCAGAAGTAAAAATCTGAACCCCCTTAAATTCATTCTTGATCCATGACCCAGAGAAAGACCTCAACTTTGTCTCAGTAACAAAAGAAACCATACTCCCAGAGCTTACATGCCAATGAACAATGTCCGCCTGTTTGGCTGGAACATTGAGACTCTGAACATTACACATAGCAAACTTCCAAACTAGGTTATTCATTTGGAGAAAAAATGTGAAGGAGCACCCGAACTAGAGCACAAGTCATTCAAACGTGTTAACACTGAACCAATAAAAGCCTCCAAAGATGCCAACTTAGACTCCAAGCCACCCACTTTGCCAGTAAAAATCCTGGAGCTACTAAAACTGAGAACATGCACACCAACATCAGCAATAGAAGAAGAGAGAGCAGACAGTATTGAAGTGCCATCCAAAACCATATCCAAGTCTGAACCCGAAGCCAAAGATGCAGAAGCATCAGGAGGAGAGACAAAAGAGGAAGACACCAAAGATACCAGTTCAGCACTATTAAGATGTCTAACAATAGTAAACACTTGGTCAAAAAGAAGCTCAAGTGAGCATTCCAAAGAGGCTAAGCATTCATTCAAAGAAAAAACATCACCAATGTCATGATAAGAAGAAGAAAGAAGATTTGAGCTGGAATCAGCAGGAAAACCACGAGAGAAGGAAGAAGCCACTGAAACCACTTAGGCCCAGGACTTTTCACCAAAGACAACAGAGCAGGAGATAAGAACCTCCTTTTTTTTATATAACTTGGCCAGCTGGAGACGCCTCTCCTCAGAAACAAAACTTTTAAAAGACTTAACCGAAGATGACAATGGCATAGAACCAACTGGAGTATCACACTTAAGAGCTGAATGCCCAAAACGCCCACACTTCTTACACCGAACCAAATCCAATCTAGTCCATGAGAGCTGCACACCACCAAAAACAGGCTTAGTGTGAAATGTTGAATCTAAATTCTTCTCAGATTCAAAGCCAACCACAGCACAATGAAACCTATTGCCAATGTCCAAAGATCTATTGATGATACAAGTTTTACCACCAGCTCTATTCAAAAGAGTACCAAGATCGTGTACAGTTGTTCCCACTAGCAAGGTAAACAGAAGTGCCCTAAAACAGTCCTTTGATGCCTAGATATCATGATCTTTCACAGCTTTTGCCACACACACTGAGTTTTTCTTGATCAGGAATGACCATCTTGATGCCAACAGATCGGCTTAACTCAATTTGGCGAATTCTACCACAGTCTTCTGCCATATACCAATTAACTGAATCTTGATTGATTTAATATCACCAAATTCGGCAACTGCAGCGACGATCATTTCCTTTGATGTATTTATGGGAATTTTTTTGATTACTACAGTCCGATCTGAACACACTCCTGATTTTTTGAGATCAGTATTTATGATGATCTTTCTTTCTTTGGCCAAAGACACAGCCATATTCATGCTTTTTTTGAAAATGAAGGTAGATCAGATGATCCCTTCAAATTTTGAGGGAATAGTGGCCTCCCCAAAACCATTGACTGATGAAAAAATTTTTCTAATTAACTGAGTTTTTGCCGTTGTCAAATTTTCTTTTACAGCACTAAGATTGATATCAAGAGTAAAAAATTTTTTGACAGACACCTCAACCTGAGTCTTAACAATTTTAGGGTCAATCCATTTTTTTTCCAAAGAGATTGAAAGACAAAAAGAAAGAGAAACATTTTCATCATTATCTATGACAAAATTAAAAGAACCAAAAGGTGAACTGAAAATGGCACCAGTATTAACATGCTTGGCTTTAGAAGTATTTGCAGCTGAATTCAGAAAAGACCCAACATTAATGCTGATCATGTTAGTACTTTCTTCATCACCAGACACACTATTCACATCAGAGAACATACTGTCACCAAGCTCAGATCTGTCCAGAGAAATATCTTTTTCATCACCTAAGTGTTTGACATTCCCAAGCACAATTCTCTTTTTCTGCAAGAAGGAATTACCAGCAGGACCATGAAAAGCATTCTTTGGTGCCTTCTTTTTAAACATGTTGCTACTAGAGGCAGTCTCCAGGTCCACAAAAAAGGGGTTATTAGAAAGAGAAATTGTAAAATACTAACAAGGAAAAATAAAAAACTTCTTTATCAGAAAATTGCTTTTTGAGGGTTTGTGGAAGTAAGAAAGAAAGAAGTTTTTTTTATATTTTTATTTTTTAAGTTTTATTTAAATTTATAAATAGTTTTAAGTTTTTAATTTTTTTTTTGTAAATATTAAATTATATACTTAAACTTTTGTATTATTAATTTTTATTATTATTGTATTTTTAGCAATATTTATTACTGATTTTATAATCAATTCTAACTTAAATTTTTTGGAATTTTAAATATCTAATTTGGTTGTATTAATTAAGTTTGTTATTAAATTAATTGGTTTTTTGGTTATTTTGATTGTTTTTTTTGGCTGAAAATACATGTAAAAATCTTAAGATAAAAAAAATTTGGTTATTATAAAATATATTCTTAGTAATTTTGTTAATATTTTAATTAGTCTTAAAGATAAAATAAGTTTGATTAAATAAATAAAAATAATATAAATACTATTGTAATATTTTTTTAAATAACTTAATCATTAAATATTTAATAATACTATAGCAAATAAGTAGTCTTAATATTAAAAATAGATAAACTTAGTAAGTTAAATTTATTTCTGTTTTTTTTTTAATTTAGCTTAATTTGTGTTTTGACTGATTTAAATAGTTGGTTATATGTAAAAAACATATAATTCATATTTAATTTAAAACTCTTGGTAAATTGTATTGTATTAAATAATAATTGGGTCTTATTTTGTTAAAACATAATAAACATTTTGTTATAAATATATAAATTTGTGTATTCAATTCTATTAAAATTAATAATATATTAATTAATTACATAAAACAAAATTAAAGTTTTCCTGAATCTACAAAGTTCGAGATCTACAAGAATGGATCTATTTTCGAAAATACTAAAGTGAAAAAAAAGGTATTTCTTATGAACAGCAATAACATATAATAAACGATAATAATAATAATAATAATAATAATAATAATAATAATAATAATAATCATAGTAATATTACAGGTCGAGCCTCACGGATCTATCGTAAACCGAGTTAAAAACCAGTTCATTTGCTTTTTTTTTATAGTAAATTGTTAAAAAAAGCAAGTGAAAAAAAAAGATGATATTCTCTTTCTACAGGTTTCGAATTAAACTAAAGCTCTAAAGAAAATGAAAATGATATATCTTTTGCCAAATAGTCGAGATTTTCTGCTAAAATATTTTGAAGCAGATGTTTATTTTATAGGTAGGAGAGATTTACTTTTTTAATGTATATGAATAATTGCGCGGAATAGGTTGTTTATGGAAATAAAAGATAAAGACGGGAATGGTATTTTTTTTCAAATGAGGTCAGCCACATTCATTGGCATCTCGTCAATCTGCGTGTTGTAAAATTGTTCTGTAGGAGGAATGTAAATTTTATAGTATTAGAAAAAAGAGATAATATGAAGAAATCAAAAGATCACTAAAACGGAATAATACCAATATCACGAAGCATTCGAACATCATCACTCGTGACAAAATTAATGGCAACACCCTTCCTCCCAAAACGACCACCTCTACCGATTCGATGAATATAATTTTCACGATTGGTAGGAAGATCATAGTTAATAACCTATTTTGAAAAAGAAAAGATTATTGTTAAAAATTATGAAAATAGATCTCAAAGTCTAATAGGCTGGTATGTATTTTAGAAATTTTTTGAGGAAGAAATAGTGTTTTCATATTACCAATGAAACTTGTTGAACATCAATACCACGGGCTAATAGATCTGTTGTAATCAATACTCGGGAAGAACCTGAACGGAATTCTTTCATAATAACATCGCGTTGGGTTTGATCCATATCACCGTGCATGGCAGATACAGTGAATTCACGGGCATGTAATTTATCCGTGAGCCAATCGACCTTTCTTCGAGTGTTGCAAAAAATGACAGCTTGTGTAATGGTAACTGTTTCGTACAAATCACACAAGGTATCAAGCTTCCAATCTTCTTTTTCTACAGCAATATAAAATTGCTGTTGTAAAATCATTTAAGAGTATAAGACATATTAGTTTAGAAAAGAAATATGGACTTAATAAAAAGGAAGGAAGGAAGGAAGGAAACACTTGCCTTAATACCTTCCAACGTCAACTCGTCGCGCTTAACGAGAATTCTAACAGGTTCACGCATAAATTTAGTGGTGACTTCCAATACATCTGCTGGCATCGTAGCCGACAATAAGACAACTTGAGTGCTTGGGGGTAAAAGTTGAAACACATCGTATATTTGCTCTTTAAAACCACGAGACAACATCTCATCTGCCTCATCAAGCACAAACATCTTGATGTGATCTGTTTTCAGAGCACGTCGATTTATCATATCGTAGACTCGGCCAGGGGTGCCAACCACTACATGAGCACCAGCTTCAAGTTTCTTGATTCCTTCACGAACATTCGTGCCGCCGATTGAAGCAAAACATTCAACATTCATGAAGTCACCAAGAGCAATTACAACCTTTTGAATCTGTTGCGCTAATTCACGAGTAGGTGCAAGGACTAGGGCTTGGCATTGGTTAATGGACATGTCAAGCTTTTGAAGGATAGAAATGGAAAATGTAGCCGTTTTCCCAGTTCCAGATTGAGCTTGAGCTATTACATCATGTGATTTAATGACGGGAAGAATAGCCCGCTGTTGAATTGCAGATGGTTTTTCAAAGCTGGTAGGAAGAAGGGAAGGGGAAGGGATTAAGGTAAGGGGTAAAGGGGTAAAGAGATATGATTTTAAATTTTTTTTCAGAGTCAAAATCCTTTGAAAAATATTGTTGTATGACAAGAAAACATACCCATATGCGTAAATACCACGAAGCAATTCAGACTTTAAATTCATGTTGTCGAAATTATCAACAACTTCTTCCCAATTAGACTAAGCGTGATGTGACAATTCATATAATCCAGCGCAAGTTTTTCGTTCGATATATATAAGAATCATGATGGTGAAAACATGATTAAAATTTTCATTCGAACAATTACCTCGATTTCTCCTTCAGGAATATCGTTGAAATCGCCATCCTCAGTTCTATTTTGTTATATAATGAAAGACAACAATATTAGATCAAATTTATTGGTTCAGAAGAGTTTGAAGGAAACTAGAATTTATTCGACTTTAAGATAAAATCGATATCCTTTGAACGAGTTTGAACCAATTATAATTTTTATTGGGGACCCTTTTCTTAATCACCGTGGAAACTGCAATGAGGCATTATCATCAACATCAACAACTCATTTTTCTCCTTATTGTGAGGTTGCAAAAACATGAAGACTGAGGAAGGACTTTTTGAAAAGAACTCAATACTTTAAAAGCTCGATCAAAAAATTAAACAAATTAAGGGAGTCCCAATAGCAAACCTTGCTTTAGCCTAAATTAATTTCTTGAGGAACAAAGCAAGGAAGGCCATTTCTTTTATTAAAGAAAAGAAATAAATTTAGAGTGATACTCACTTACTCATCTTGTAAGAAAGATATAAATATGTATTGGTTTTAAGTGAAGATAATGTTGAAAAGTGCCGGAGGGGTTGTTTGAGTAAAAACTTTTCTTTAGGGGTTGAACAATTATTATGTCATAAATTACCAAATAGTACTATCTAGGAGATCTGATAGATAATCTGGCAACTTTTAAGGTTAAAATTTTTTAAATTTTTTTTTTTATTTGTTAAGAAATAAGAATTTTATTAATTTTTTAATAATGTTTTTTGAAATATGAATGTTACTTATTAAAGAATGGTTAAAATTATGTATATATATATATATTTTTATTAGTTTATAACAGACGCAGTTCATGCTTTGTTTGCACGTGACCAGCCACCATTATATATATATATTTATTTATTCAAATTTTTTTTAATTTATAACATAGATAATTAATTAATTATTATTAATATTAAACCAAAAATTGAAAATATTTTATTTTATGGGAAATATTTTTTGTATTTTGAATTTTATTTGTTATTGTTAACATTTTTTTAATGTTTTGCATTTCACATTGTTATATAAATGGTAATTTTAATTTTTATGCCATTTAACAATTGATTATCTGATGTCATGATTATCATCATATGCTTTCTTAAAAATTGTTGTTACGAAGGAAACCATCAAAAACCGGCTTCTCACAATCATGATACAACTAAAAACGATACTCAATGTGATTGATAACACGGGAGCCCTCTTGGCAGAATGTATACGAGTAGCTCATAAAGGAACATATGGATATATAGGTCGGTCGATCAGTCTTTTTTGAAAAAAAAAATTTATTTGAGAAAAAACTCCCTCTATCCCTCTATCTCTCTCTCCCTCCCTCCCTCCCTCCCTTTCTTCCTTTCAACCTTTCAACCTTTCACCCTTTCTCAAAGCTGTTGACCATTTTTTTTTATATGAAATAATAGGAGATCAAATCACAGTGGTGATAAAAAAAGCACGTCCAATTAATACAGCACCAAACGCCTCTTCTTCGACTGGTACCACAACCGCTGCTAAAGTTGCGATTCGTAGAGGGGAAGTAAGAAAGGCATTAATTGTAAGAACACGTAACTTGACAAGAAGACCAGATGGTCGTTACATTCGGTTTGATGATAATGCTTGCGTACTTTTAAACAATAAATTGGAACCATTAGGTACAAGGGTATTAGGTGTGGTTGCTTCTGAATTAAGGGGTAAAAAATGGGGTAAAGTAATTAGTTTAGCTCCTAAAGTTGTTTAAGTAACTTGAAAAATTATTATTATTATACTGAAGAGTAATAATAATTTTTTTTTTGGAAAGTTGAATTTATGACGTCACTAAAAATTCAACTTTGTTCTTAAAATGCACCTCTTTCAACAATTTGTGCATAGAAAGTTTGTGAATAGGAGACCGCATTTTATTTTTCGATAATTTTTTTGTGCTTTGTACTCAGTTTTATACATGTACTTTGAAGACTGAATACACGAACCAACCAACCAACCAACTAACTAACTAACTAACTAACTAACTAACTAACTAACTAACTAACTAACTAATTAACTAATTAACACTTATTGAAGAAAAAAATAAAGGAATGAGACAGTTTACTTTTTTTAATGGTTTTTCCTAATAAATAATAAATGAGTTGGATTACGGGTGAAATGAAGACATAATTGCACTAATTATTTGTGAAATTTCTATCAACAGGACAAATTCATAATTACCAGGAATGCCATTTAAATAATTTTAAGTAAATTTTCATTTTCAATTCATTTTTGATGCGGGCAACATTGAACGTTTTATTCTGTTGTGAAACTCAATCAACCATTTCATTTATAATATTAGGAAGCATTATAAAGTTTTAAGTTCATCATCATTATTATCAACATTATTAATTCCATCACTTCTTGTGGATATATAACAGAATTCTGTTGTTATTCTTTTTGTTATTCTTATTCTTATTCTTATTGTTGTTGTTGTTGTTGTAGTTGTAGTTGTTGTTGTTGTTGTTGTTGTTGTTGTTGTTGTTGTTGTTGTTGTTGTTGTTGTTGTTGTTGTTGTTGTTGTTGTTGTTGTTGTTGTTGTTGTTGTTGTTATTTTTCTCGTTTTCTAATCGTTATTCTTAAGTTATCTATTCCAATAATCTGATGTTTACGTAAAATTATTTATTCCGTTCTTCGTTTTTTCCTTAATTCCGCATAACGGTCTCAAAAATATATTTTGTCACACTTTTTAGCTATGCCCATTCAAAAAATTTTAGACGGAGCTTGTCTAATCTAATCGATGAGTATTTTTTAAAAAATGAGTTAAAAAACTTGTTCATTTCATTGTTCTTTGTCTCTTTTTAAGAAAGAAAGTCTAATCCCTTTTTTTAGTTGGATAGATCCTTCTTTCCCATCATCATCATCATCATCATCATCATCGCTACTTTCCAAAAAATTTTATTCAAAAATAGCTCCGTAGCATTGTTATCACATTCAAGTATTTATTTATTTTTAAAATTATATTATTTATACACATTTTTTTTTGTTAAAGAACATAAAAATTGCTCTATTAATAAAAAAATCTTATTTTATCATTAAATCATGACAATATAATATATATATATCAAAAAAACATAATTGATTATAATCATTCAAAAATTAAAATAACTAAGAAAATAAATAATTTTATCTTGATATTTACAAAATCTGTTTTTTTTGCATTTGAAATAAATTATTAAAAAAAACATTTATTAAAAAAGTCTTAATAACAATAATACATAAAATTTTATACACTTTTTTAATTATTTCAAACTATTATAAAAAATTATTATTAATTCCTATCTTATCATGATAAATTAGAATATAATAATAATAATAATAATAATAATAATAATAATAATAATTTTAATAATTTTAATTTCAAATTAAAGAAAATTGTTATACTTGTAGATTATATTGTTCACCAACATAATAAATGTTCACAAAAATTCTGCGAGTATATATTAATCTTAGTGACTCATAATGATTTTTTTAATTTTCTTACTTCTTATTGGACGTTAAATCTAAATTTTTAAATGCTCACTTTTTTTTTAGAAACCACGACCCACTATTCACTTCTAAATTTTTAAATACGCGTTTTTTTTAATTAAACTTTTAATTTCTTGACTAAAAACCTCAATTTTGTTTTTAATCAATATGCCCATAGCGGCTACAACAACTCCACCCATTGCGCAACAACATCGCGCTTTTCAAGGCCAAAACCACACCTTACAACAGTCCAATTCCCAAATAACCAAAACAAAACCAACTGTTAATTCTAAAGCATGGCTTCATTTGGTCGCTGGAGGGTATACTTTTAACCTATTTTCCTTAACTTTTTTTTCCCTCTATATCCTCTCTTATCCTCTCTGTTCTCCTCTAACCCCTATGTACGCTGTTCTTATTCTAGGGTTGGTGGCATGATGGGGGCAATAGTGACTTGCCCATTAGACGTTGTCAAAACGCGACTACAAGCGAGTTATTTCTTTTTGTCCCAATCTCATTTTTAAATTTTTAGAAAATTGTCTTAACCTTAACTACTATTTTTTATAGTCATCCTTTTATTCATCAATATTAGTCCCTACTCAAACACCACCCTCAACCTTACCAATATTAGGACGTTTCGTTGATACCGGGAGACTATTAGGGTAATTATTCATTTTTTTGCCTCTTCGTATCATTTTATTCACTTACTTTTTTATTTATTTATTTATTTATTTGTATGTCTTATAAAAAATTTATTTATTTACCTTTATTCCTTCCCATTTTCTCTCTTTCCAAGTACAATATACCGGGGCGAAGGTTGGAAAGCATTATTCAAAGGTCTTGGGCCAAATCTCGTTGGAGTTATTCCAGCAAGGTATTACAATCCCAAGGCATGTCGAGCACTTTTGACTCATAGATCAATAAATCTTCCTTGCTATTTACTTACATCATTTCTTTCTTTCTTTGTTCTTAATTTAGATCAATTTATTTTTTCACTTATGGTAACGGTAAAAGGATTTTAACCGATCTTAATGGCGGTCAAGAGACTTCACTGGTGCATTCAACAGCAGCCATATCTGCTGGTACTTTTTTACATGTGTGATTTCAAGAAAATTTCTTAAAAACTTTATACTCTGTTGAAAATTGATTCTCTTCTTGAAATATGTTCATACATACAGGCATTACCACTTCCACTGTCACCAACCCTATTTGGCTAGTTAAAACTCGTATGCAACTTCAAACTTTTAACGAACACTTACTATTCCCCGTTAAAAAGTACAAAAATTCCTTGGACTGTGTTATTAAGGTAATCAGAGAGGAGGGTTTCAAAGGACTTTATAAAGGATTAAGTGCTTCTTACTTAGGTAAGTGAGTTCATTTTTGAAAATTATCATTTCTCTTACTAAACTGTATTTGAAATCTTTATAAATTAGGTGTGGCTGAGGGAACAATACAATGGGTTACTTATGAATATTTGAAAAGAAGCTTTTCAAAACGAAGAAATAATCAAACTGCTGAATCGGATGATTTAGAGACCCTCGTATCAAAAAAAAATTATTGGCATTTGCTCGATAACTTGGCTGCTGCTGGATCTGCCAAGCTCATAGCCGCAGGTCTAACATATCCACACGAGGCAAGCTTAATATTATTTTATTGTATTTTATAACGTTGAACAATATGATTCCACGTTTGACCAAAAATTAATTAATTAACCTTTTAATCGATTAAAAGGTCCTAAGAACACGTTTAAGACAACTGCCATCTGAAAGAGGGCTGCAGCAGCAATATTCAGGGTTGTTTCAATGTGCACGAACTATAATTCGTCATGAAGGTATGACGGCTATGTATGGCGGCTTAACCGCACACCTCATGCGAGTCGTACCCAATGCCGCGACAATGTTTTTTTGTTATGAAATGATTTTGCACTATGGAGGCCTTAATGAAAAGGATAAGTAGAAAATTGCTGAAAGCTTGTTTAGTATTTCCATGTTTATTGATGCTGCTTTACTTGCTGATATAAATGACCCTCATCCACACCATTCGACCCTGATCGAACCAAAGAAAATATGTGGTAAACGTGATGTTCCTCCCATCTCCCTACATTCAAGATCTTGATAAGATTTACAAACATTGCGACCATTTTGCTAGTAGGGGAATGAATCGTTTCCGATTTTGTTAATTATCGCGTGATAACCATATTTTATCAGAGATTTGGGATGAAACACGGTTAATAATGGGTAATAACATTGTCATTCTTCAGATGACCTTGCTTCCATTCTTAATAAAAAGACGGCATATTATATTCAAGTAATTTGTTTAAGATTTTGTGTAAATTCATAAGTTAATAAATACATGTAAAATAAATTATTATTTAAATTGTTTTATTGAAATATACCTAATTCATGTTAAAAAAAATACATATAATACTAACAAAAAATAATTGTAAATTATATTAAAATTTATTAAATAAAAATTCTAATATTGATGTACAAAATAATTAATAAATTCAATCTTAAACTATATGATTGATTTTAAATCATAAAAATTACATAATTTAAAATTGCAATTATGTAATAAATAAATTTTTTATTATAATCAAGTAAGTAAAGTATATAAAAATTATAATTATATAATTATAATTAAAAATGATACTACTATAACTGATTGCAACATAATTTTTTTTTGTTATAAATTAACAAATTAAAATATGTTAGTGATAATAAAGTTGGTCACAAAAATGATAAAGAAATTCAATTCAACATTAATTATCACATTTATTTACCAGAATCTGAAAATAACACAGATTCAATATTTTTCTTTGGGAAGTTAAATTAATGATATGTTGCATTTTTTTCATCATAAACATCTTTATTATTGGTAATTTGAACTGAATAAAAAACTAAAAATAACAACCAATTATATGATTGTTTTGTTGTCTCACTGATTATTATTTTTTTGCTGAAGCAGATTCAATCCCAATCATGAACATGAGCTTTAGCCAAAAGTGTCAAAATCACATAATAACCGAAAAAGTTTTATCTGTATCTCGACTGAAAGCAAATTTGGGGTTCAAAAATCGCGCTCCAAAATATTGCTTACTATTAAGATGCTGTGTAGCCTCTTTTGATGACTATCTCTCGTGATAGCTGCGATAAGGCCATAATACTCGACAAGTCACTAGCAATATGAATTCTATCAGTCGAATTTTGCGTATTACTAGTTTAGTCACTTGATGTTTTTCGAATCTTTCTTGATACTTCAACTTCTTACATGACATTTAACTCTACAAAAAAGTAAGGTATTTTGCCTAGCGGGATATACTATACATTTAAGTTTAAACAATAAAACGGTAATGATTTTGACCTGGAAATTTAAAATCAAATAAATAGTAAAAATAATCCATCGTAAGATGAAAATAAGAGATTGACATCTTGTAGTTATAGCGGAGACTTAATCGATGAGACAACAAAAGCATGAGTCAATAATACGCTTGCTTTTGGTCGACGTTCATGATCTAATTCAAAAGTTTTTGCTAGAAAATCTTTAGCATCGGGTGATACACTATCGGGTATTTCAGGTGAACAAGAAGACCCAATCTAAGGATATTTTATGCACGTAATTAATGAATAACTCAGCTAGGAAAATATAACCAGTTGGGCTAAGGAAAAACTAACCTTAAACATCGCTTGCATCTGATTGAACCGAGGAAAAGGATGATCTCCGGTGAACATTTCAACAATCAAACAACCTAAACTCCAAATATCTGCCTTTGTCGAATAGTGAATCTGTTTGACTACTTCCGGAGCCATCCAAAATACCGATCCTTGTAATGATGGTCGGTGGGCTGAAGCAGCTGCTATAAATTCTGTAAAATATAATTAAAAAATAACCGTCAAAGAAGAATGAAGGTTTTGTCCAGAAAAAAGCATAGTGTAAATCACTATTTATGATGGAAAATCGGAATTTGGAGATCATAGTAATATCACAATAAATGATTCCCGATTTCAGGAATCATCCTTTGATATATTATAATCCCATTATTGTGAGAACAAAGGTGGGCTTGCTTCCACTTAATCACAAATAATTGACTAATCTCATTTGAGAGATGGGTCATTGAAGAAAATCCTAGACTCTTCAATTTTGATCTGTTCAATTACCCGTTTGCAAATAGTTGACGAATGTCCATATCTTGAAAAAATTGATCCCCATTTAGGAGGTTTAAGAAACCTGTGAACTCCCTTGTTGCAGAAATACGTTTTTCCAATGAAATTCTGTATTGGCAAAAGGAACTAAGCAGATCAAAATTGAAGAAAGCTGTTGCCTTCAATGATGTTATTCGTCTGAAAATCAGATATCAGCATCTCCTTGGATCATAGTATGAGTTATGTTAAGAGCAGCAAAGCGAGGCATTGATTGATGAATGGTGTGATCAACGATCAAAACATTAATCAAAATGAGGATGGGATGTGTTGACAAAATTAAAGAATTTCCCACTTACCGTCTTCAACTTTCTTCGATATACCGAAATCTGAAATCTTAATCCCACCTTTGTTATCAACTTAGTTGAAGACGTAAGATGATCCAATTCAAAAATATCCAGGTGATTAATAAGGGGCATCATGGTAAGATAAGTGTTTGAACTCAGGTCGCTTACCAAGTATATTTGCGCCCTTAATATCTCGGTGAATAATTTCTTGCTCATGAAGGTAATTCAACCCTTTTAAAATCTGTCGAACAAACGACCGAACCAATGTTTCTTCTAAAGGCCCATAATTCTTTAGCATGGTAGCTACTGAGCCACCTGGGACATACTCTAGAAAAATATTCAAATTTTTCTCATCGTGATGTGAACCTAAGAAATCATCAAAAAATTAAATTGATTAAACCTAATCCTCAATTAATAAGTTATTTCTTAAAAAGCTCACCTAAATACTGGACTATATTCTCATGATGTAAATCTTTGAGTAGGACGATTTCTCGTTCTAAAGCGTCCAACTAAACATAATAGCAATAGAATCAGCAAATTTGAGAATAAGCTTCATCAAAAAAGAGTAATTACCATCGACTTTTTTCGGTTTTCGTTAGTAGATTGACCAGTTGGGAACTCGACACATTTTACAGCCATCAACGCTCCCGTCACGGCATTTAGTCCAAGATATACACTCCCAAAAGATCCCATCCCAATTAGTGCGCCCTTAATCCATTTAAATAGCGAACTTTCGGAATCTATGTTGTGTTAAAGGCAAAATTGGCAGATATAGTGAATTTATAAAAGTCATTAACAAAGATGATTTCGATTAATCTAAAAGAAAATTCATTTTTAGTTTTACCCCCATTATCTGGTGTCCAATCTTCTTCCTCTTCTTCTTCCTCCTCCTCTTCTTCTTCCTCTTCCTCCTCCTCCTCCTTCTCTATATCTATTTCTTCATATGTTTCTTCCGGCTCTTCCTCCGTTATCGTGGTTTCTGATAATTCTAATGAAGAACTTGGAACCAAAGTTGTATCATCATAAAATCTTGAGATTCGTTTAGATTTAGGTCGGGAGATCCTGGATGTCCGTCGCATTGAATTTCTTGCACTGCGTGCTAATTCCTCGCTATTAAAGTATTCATTTAGGTTCAGGGAAATTAATTCTGAGGGAGGGCGCTGTCCAAAGAAATTTCGTAATTTCTTATGAGTTGGCCCTTGGGGCGTACTTGGAGGTTTTTCTCCAAAGAAGTTTTCCAATTTTTTATTATTTCTTTTAGGTTTGGCTTCAGTATGAGTAATTTGTAGGAGCTTTTTCTTCAAAAAAAGTCGTTCTCTTTCGGGTCGTTCTGGGTTGCTGCATATCTTCACTACCTCTTCGTCCGTTAGACTACGGGCTAGTTTCAAATAAGTACAATGTGAATTAAGATTTTACCATTGTATTATAATTTTTAAAACCAAGAATGTTGTTAAAAAAAGCTGAAATTATAATTACCAGTTCCTGGATCACTCATCGTTGTACATAGTGAATATTTCTCAACTTCGTCCCGAATATTAAATTTGTGCAATACTTTGGATAAAATTGTTTTAGCATCATTTGCTCCACGGATATCAATCGAGCGCGATTGATGATCCTCGGCAATAACTTTAATGATATGCTGAAAATGTAAGGATTTAAGTTAATTAAGTGAGTGTTAGATTCGGTATCATATCACAAGATGACGAATAAATACCTGTTTGATTGATACATAATTAGGTATGTTGGGAGTTTCAGTTGATGGCTTCTATTAATATTATATTCAATACTTTTTTAGCATACCATGAGGGAATAAAAGTTCTGAAGATAACAATTACATTCAGAGCAATATAGGTCTTCTCTTTTACCTTCATGTGTTGGGCTACCCTCTGGGGATTTTCACGAAAAGTCTCTCCCAACCCACATCTTCCAGAATCAGATCGGGCTAATGTTCTTGGAATGGAGCTTGATCTGGAGGATTGCGGGAAGCGATCAGAATCTGGGGAATACGATTCCTTTCGAGAAAATAGCCAGCTTTAGTTAAGTACGAAAAATATCGAAATTTATTATATAAAGCTAGCAGGGAACGTTGAGTATTAAGTGAGTACAACTCAGAAAAAAAAATAAAAAGTTGTATCATTCATTCATAACTCTTTTAAGAGTTTCAAATAGTAAACTATAGGATTCTTTCTTTCCCCTCCTCACCTTTACCATATACAAAATAATATGCCTTACCTGAGCGGAAATATAGATTCATCAAGTAGAAAAGGTTATAGATATATACCTTAGGATAACGTCCGGTGTTGTTGAGGCAAAGCTTAAGCAATGCTTTAACGGCAATCAAAATCCGAACGCGTTCTCCAATTAACAAAATCTTTAATTCTTTTAAAATTTGATGATCCAATTCGAGTAAAACATCGCCAGTTATATCGTTCTCTAGTAAAAAATGAATGTATGTCTTGTGAAAAGTTCAACTGTCGACACAAAATTGTAAAGCGTTGAACATTATACCTAAAAACAGTTGTTCATACTCTTTGATGTTATTATCTTCCAACCATTGAGAAACTTGTTCGTCTTTCCAGTAACGAACATTCTCGAAGGTGAAACGCCCGTCATTTATTGGTGAAGATGGTATAGACTCTATAGGATTAAGAAAGATTTGTTTCATCGTAATAAAAGCGTATAACAAAGGAAAAAGGAAGGTGGTTTAAACGACAATTTATGTCTCTATTCCGTTATCAAAATTTATTTACCAAATGTTTAAAATTAATAATAAACTTTAAATATATGCAGTTTTAATTTTATTAATATAGATAATCAATTCAAATATTTTTTAAGGATTTGGTATCCAATACTTTAAAATATAAAGGCTCTATAAATAAAAACATAATATTAATAATAAAAAAATGCATTATTAAATAGTCTTTAATAAGATATATAAACTAAAGCATTTTTATAAAAAATGTCTTAAAAATTTATTATGTAGTTAGATTTTTTCTGTAAACACTTTAAATAAAAACCAATAGTAAATAGAATAAATTTTCAGCATTTAAAAAACATTTCTAATTGGCCAAAAATCACGTGTGTTTAATAAATAATAATAATTGGCTCATAATTTAATTATATAAAAATTTATTAAATATTTTATTATTATAAAAAAATAATTGTTTATTATCATCTTTTAAATTAATTTATAAAACTATAAAAATATTTTTACATAAGCTTTGTAATTATAACTATTATTAAACATAAAAAATGTAATTTTTTTGAATATTTTGTTAATTATTTGGTTTATAAAATTTTAATTTATTTATTACTTATTTTTTTTTTCTTTAAATACTTAATAATATAAGTTTTAATATGTAAATATAAAAATACTTAATTAATTTATATTAAAACTGATTTTTTTGCTAAATTTTAAATCTTAATAATTTTATTATTAACATAAAAAACAAATTTATTATAAATAATTAAACCAAATTTAAAAACATTTAATAAAATTTAATTATATTTTGTTTTTTATATACTATAATTTAAAAACTTTTTTCTCTCCTTCATCCCAAATTTCTGAAAAAAAGTCATAAATTTAAAAGAAGTTTTTCTGTTTTTTATATACTGTCTTCCACTATTTTACAAGAAACAAACCCTTTTGTTGTCAGTCCAGCTGCCATTATGAGTGGCCCTAGTGTTAAGAGAAGGTCAGCCAGAGTTTTGACTACTGGTTTGGTTGGTGGTGGTTCAGGTCATAAAATCAAGAAACCTCCTGGTGGTGCTAAGCTCTTGAGTAGTAGTACAATTCTTGAAAGTGGTGGGTCTGGCTATGTGGTTGGGCAGTTTAATGGCATGGATACTAATGGTGAAGCTTTCAAAGGTGAAAAAGTACCTGATTTCAAGATGAATACACCTCAAGCCAAACATTTCAATAATGGTGCGACTGTTGACTCCCTTCTTGGCTCTATTAATTATGACATGGAGGAAGAAGAGGAAGTTTCCCTTTCCCCCCATATGTCTTTCTCTTTGGATAAGGTGTGAGTAGATCCCAAAATCATTAAAACTCAAGTGGAAGTGGCCATGAAAAAATCATTCACTTTGGACATTAATCTTTCAGCTGTAGAAGGGAAATCAGCAACAGCCAAAACTCAGGTTATAAGGAAATTATTTTCAGGAATCAATGGTTTTGGGGGGGCTACTATCCCCTCAAAATTTGAAGGAATTATCCAATCAACATTTACTTCATCTGAGAGCATAAAAAAGACCATGTTATTGGCCAGAGCAAATAACATTATAGTAAACAGCAATCTTAAGAGACAAGGAGTTTGCTCAGATTGGGCCATAGTCATCAAAAAAATTACCAAAAAAAATGATCATCACCGCAGTATCTGAATTTGGGGAAATTAAATCAATCAAAATTTAGCTGATCAGAATGTGGCAGAAAGCTGTGGTAGAATTCGCTGAATCGGGACAGACAGAGCAATTGGCTTTGAAATAGTCCTTCTTAATTGGGAAAGATTCTGTGTGTGTGGCAAAAGCCGTGAGAGATCACAATATCTGGGTCTCTAGGGATCGTTTTAGGGCACTTCTGTTTACGTTACTGGTGAAAACAACTGCATATGATCTTAGTAATCTGCTGGATAGAACTAGTGGCAGAACTTGCATCATTAATTGTTTATTGAACACTAGCAATAGAGTTCGTTGTGCTGTGGTTGGCTTCAAATCTGAGAATGATCTGAATTCTGCTTTCTTCACTAAGCCTGTTTTTGGTGGTGTTCGTTTTTCTTGGGCTAGGTTGGATTTGGTTTGGTGTAAAAAATGTGGGCATCTTGGTCATTTGGCTCTGGAGTGTGATGCATCAGATATGTCGTTTTCTGATTTCTTGAATATTTTTAATAAGAGACGTGCTTCTGGTGTGAATTGTCTCCAGTTGGCCAAGTTATACACGAAAAAAAATGTTCCTATATCTCGTCCTGCTACCTTTGGTGACAAGTCATGGGCCCAGGTAGTCTCTCTTGCTTCCCCTTCTGGTGGCTCTCCTTCTGGTTCTGGTCTTGGTATTGGTTTCTCTCCTCATATGACCTCAGATTTGGGTGGTGGTCCTCTCTTCTCTACAATTACTGATTCTTCTTTAAATGCTCGCTTGGCATCTTTGGAATGCTCTTTCGAGTTGTTGGCTGACCAAGTTTCTGGTATTTTAAGAAAATTGAGTTTTGTTGAATTGGTGCCCATGGTTCCATCTTCTGGTGCCCCTTTTTTGGTTGGCTCTGTGCCTTTGGCTCCTGTTTTGGATTCTAACATGGCTCTGGATGATGAACTGGCATCATCCAATCCCCATTCTCTAAGTGTTGATATGGATGCTGGCTTCAAGTTTTAACTACCAAGGTGGGTGGTTTGGAGTCTAAGATGTCAGCTCTGGAGACTTCTGTCAGTTCTGTTTTGGCTAAATTAAATCTTTTGTATTCTGGTTCGGGTTCATTAGCTCTCCCTTTTTCTCAATGAGTCAGTTGGTTTGGAAGTTTGCTACTTGTAATGTTTGGGGCTTGAATAACTCTGCTAAACAGGTGGATGTTGTTTGCTGGCACTTTGATATAGGTAATTTGGTTTCAATTTTCACAGAATCTAAACTTAGAGATAAGGTTAGACCATGGATCACTGGCAAGTTTGATGGTGTTCAGGTGTTCACTTCTGGTTTGGATTCTGGTTGTTTTGGTTCTGGTGTGGCAATTGTCATAAACAATTCTTTGGCTAAACACGTTTGCAAGATTTCTGAGGTGCCCAGTTGGCTTCTCTCCATCAGATTCCTTTTCAAGAATAAGCTTTCAGTTTCTGTTTTGGGTCTCTATGCTGGTGCCTCTTTGAGTGTTTGTTTCTCACAGACTGGCGACATTAATTCTTTGATTGCTAAGGCAGTAAATAAATCATCTTTTGTGGTCTTGGGTGGCGACTTCAATGAGGATGGTGCTCATAAGAGTGCCAGTTTCAAAAAATGCTCTGATCTGGGTCTGGTTAATGCTTTGAATAGAAGTGTGCTTGTTAAGATGCCAACATGGGGTAACTCTCATGATGTTGTTAAGACTATTGACTATATGTTCATCTCTTCAAGCTTGATCAATGCTGTGGTGAATCATGATGTGACTGGTGTCGAGGACTTTTTTGATACTGATCATAAAGCTATTTCTGTTTCTGTGAGCTTGGGTGGCTTGCTTGACTCTTAGCTGAACTCGATGTGCAAGCAGGCTAATAAAAATCATTGGAAGTTCAATTTTGGAGATGCTGGCGAGAAAGAGTGGAACAATTTTAAGGATGCTACATTGACCAATGGCATAATGTGCTCGAGTGATTTCACTGCCTCTGTAGAATCTTCAGATTTGGATGCTATGTGGAACATTGTGCACAAAATAATGATTCTCTCAATGGTTGGAACATTCAAAAAAAAATGGTTTAAGGGTTATGATGAGGTTTTTACCAAGGGTTCTTCTAGGTTTCACAAGCTTGAGTTGCTTGTATTCAAGCTGGTTAAGGCATCTCGTTTGTTGTCTAGTGTAGAATTTGCATTGCTGTTAAATATGTAGGAGAGGCTCGACATCAATGGTGTTTCGGTGGTGAAGTCTTTGTTTCTGTCAGATTCTAATTTTAACATGATTCGCTTGGCTCTGGTTAAGGCGAGGAAGTCTTACCACTCTGCTAAGTTGCTGGAATTCAGATGTACTGAGGAATCCTGTATCAGGGCAGCTATTGATAGGAGGATGGAGAGTTTTGAATCAGACAAGAGTTGCATCATCAGGAGTGTTTTGGAGCATCCTTTTTACAAAATGGTATTGGATCATTTAGTTGTAGGTAATGAGTTGATTTTGGAGCCCAGCTTAGTCAAAGCTAGGGTGGATGGAATCATGGAAGGCTGGACCAGGAAGTGCAAGGTGGTGTCTGATATCTCTGATAATTGGTCTCACCAATACAAGTCTTTGGAGTATGTTTTTGATGGTATGTTTTCTGGTGTAATATGTTTCGTTGGTTTTAATAAGTTGTTCAGTGTGGTTTCTGGTCTGCCTGAAGACAAGGCTGCTGGTCTCTCTGGGATTTTGAACAAGCTCTGGAAACACTATAACAAATCAATTTTGAATATGTTTTTGGTGCTTCTAAATTTTTGTTTGATTTGTGAGTCTGTGTCTAATGCTTGGAAGGAAGCTTGGGTCTCAATGATTCCTAAGCCATATGAGTAAGAAAGAGTTCTTATAAACACTTGACCTATTGTCTTAATTGAGACTGCCCACAAAATTCTTTCCAAGATTCTTTCAGATAGGATCTCGTTGGCTTGTAGTACTTTTGATGTTTTGTGTGGGAACAATTTTTCGGTTTTGAAGAGCATGACGACACAGTCTCCTATTTTTGCCATTGGTTCAGTTATTGAGGATGCTTTGAAGAAAAATTGTGAGCTCTGGTTGATATTGTAGGACATGCGGAAAGCTTATGATTCTGTTGGATGAGAACACCTTTGGGACAGTTTGGTTAGGATAAAAATGTGTAGCAGATTTATTAGGTTTTTTGGCAGCATTCACAATGGTTACATCAACAGGGTTATGACAGATTTTGGTTTGACAGATGAGTATGAGGTGCATGATGACTTGGACCAGGGGAAGGTGTTCTCACCACTTCTTTAGCGCATCTTTTATGATCCCCTTTTGTGTGAAGTTAAGAGGCAGGCAGATGGGTGTGGTTACAGATTGAATTCTCATTTTATTTTTGGATGTGGTCGTACTGAGTCTTGGGCTAGTGTATCTTCATTTTTCACAGTGGATGCCTTTGTTGATAATACTATATGGGTTGGCAGCAGTCAAAGTGCTACACAGTATATTCTCACCATTGCTAATAAATTTTTTGATATCAATAACATCTCAATTAATAATGATAAAACTGTTGCCATCCCCATCAATTGTGATGATATGGCTTCCTTTTTGTTGATCAGTGAGTCACCTATTTCTATTGCCAAGAAGGGGGAATTGCATTGCTATTTGGAGATCTATTTGTCAACTGAGGGTCTTTTGAAGTCTAGCTTGACTAAGACATATTCTGATGTCTGGTTCTTTTCTAATTTGGTCCTAAAAAAGGCAGTGTCTAATAAGCAGTTTTCATATTTGGTTTTGGCAGTCCTCTTTCCTATCATTGGATATAGAACACAGTTCAGTTACATTCCTATTAGTGCTTGTAGAAAGTGGGACACTTTGATTCATAAGGGCTTAAGATCTAAGTCTGGTTTGCCACGTGATTTCCCTAATGATGCGATTTATCATCTCTCTCTGTATGGTTTGAAGACTTTTAAACAGGTTCAGGCTGAGAGTAAATTGGCTTCGGTTGTTTCTTTTGCGAACTCTGTTGGGATTTTGGAGTGTCTATTTTCTCACCAGTTGCATGATCTGCAGGTCCTCTGCTGGCGTCCACTACATTCTTTGCAGTGTTTGGTCTGTGTAAAGATTAATCCTCTTAATAATTTTCTGGCAGGTGTGATGCATATTTTCTCTGGATGTGATTTGTTATTGGGTGGCTCTCTGGTTAGTGCTTTTCATTAGTGGGGTAGAACTCTTATGTTCTTTGTTCTTGATGAATTGAATTATGTCAAGAGTGTCTCTTCACTTTGGCGTTATAAGATTGCTTTTGTGGATCAGCTGTGGGACCAAAATGGGGCTGTTTTTGAATGGAAAACCTTCAAACAATGGAAGTGATTGGACCCACGTGGTCTGGTTTCTGCTTGATTTGAGCTGTCTATTTGGTTTCTCAATGGTGTGTCTTCTCTTCCTGTCTGTTCCATGCTTTTGGCTGGTAATGCCTCTTCGGATGTTCTTTAGTCTTGTGAGTTTGGCATCATTGGTGCCAGTTTGTTCGATTCTGATGTTGGTTATCTTTCCATTTATACAAATGGATCTCTAAGTAATTTAGGGACAGTTGATATAAAAGCTGGAGCTGCTGTTTTCTTTGAGGACATTGGTATGGGTTTGGATGTAGGGGTATCTGATTTGATGTCTTCTACCTTAACGGAACTAAAGACCATTGCTCTGGTGCTCAAATGCGTTCCTTCTTCTTACTCAATCAACTTGTTCTCGAACAGTCAGGCTGCTTTGGATGCTTGCAAGTTGGAGATGGAATTGGTTTGCCCAGATTTTAGGAATTGGTGTTGGATCAAATGCCATCATATTGTGAATATTATTTGTTGTAAAAATTTAAAAGTTAATTGGTATAAGGTCAAAAGACACTTAGAGGTTTTAGGCAATGAATGGACTGATAAGTTGGCCAAAACTGCGGCTTTCTCTGGTTGGCATCTGCCCCATTCTGTCAATGAACGCTATCTTAGGGGTGGTGGTGCAGCCATTTCTGGTAATTTTAGGCATTTTGTTCAGAATGTTTTTTGGTCTGTTCATCGTGCGCATTGGGAAATCAGTTGTGGTACTGGGGTGATGGCAGATAGTCTGCATACAGATATTGATTGGTTTAGGTTGTTGCTGGTTTGGCATCTGGATTCTCACATGGCTGCTGGCTTCACTAGTAAGTGGACAGCTGGTTTCTGGACTTACTTTATGAAGACATTGCACCATCGGCTTCCTGTCACAGTGCATAAGCGGCTTTATGATAAGCACTATCCTAGTGTGATGTGTTTGTTCTGTGGTGATGTCGAGGTCTCAAACCATGCTTTTTCTTGTCCATTTGATGCCGATGGTCGTGCTCAGTTGTTGAATGCTCATGCGGCAGTTTGGAGTGTGTGCTCCAGTCTGGCTCATTCTTCCTTAAGTGTCTTGCAGCTATTGTCTACTTGTGTGTTTAATGTTTCAGTTAGTACTGCTCTGTACAAGAGTTTTGTTTTCAAGGATTGGTTTTGTAAGTCTGTTTCTGTCTTCAAGGATTCCAGAAAAGCAAGTCAAAACATTGTGGTCTTTGTGTGTAAGTTCAGCTTGGCGTTTTGGGAAGATATTTGGTTGGTTTGCGCCAAGCACTGTGCATTCATGGAAAAAAATGGGCTTATTCTGTGCAATGAGTCTGCTCCTGTTCCAATTTCTGGGCTTTCTTTAAGGCTGTCATCTGATGTGACCCAGCTGCTGGGTGTTGCTAAGACGATTGGTATTGGTTTCAAGTTTCGTTTGTTTTTTTCAGGCATAGAAGGTAAGGTCTCTGTTCATATAAGTGCTTAGTATTGTCCTGATTGATCTGAGTGGCTGGTTACATGTAGATATTGCATGATTCACACCTAGTTTAAATTATTTGTATGATGTATTGCACTAAGCAGTGTTTGGACTTGCTCATTAAATGTTTAAATAAAAAATAATCTAAAATTATAGATTAATTATTTGTTATAAAAATTTATTTTAATAAGTCATAATATTTTATGTTTATAATCATCAAAGTAAATATTTTCTGAATAATTTTTATAATTTTAATCAATAATATAGCTATTTTTAAGATATTTTTTTAATTATTGTTTTTTATGTTTTAATTCCAAAAAAAAAAATTTTTATTTTTGATAAACTTATTAAATAATATATAACTTAAAATTTTTATTAAATAAAAATAACTTAATTTTAAAATATTGATTATAACATAATATAATTATTTTATTTTATTTTAATTATTGTTTAGTCTATAAACAAATAATCTGTACATGTTATAAATTTTAATTAATATTATAAACAAAAAAATTATTAATAAAAAGCTTAATTTTAAATAAAATAAAAAAATTAATGTATTATTTAAAATTACATATTGAAATTTTTTTAATAAAGTATTAAGAAATATCAAAGTAAATAAATTATTTTTATTATTATTTAATTTAATAATTTTAAATAAAAATTATAATTATTAAAAAAATTATTAATAAAAACCAATTTGTAATTTTGTTAAATTTTAAAATCAATTTTTTTAAACTATATTTTATTTACAAAATATTAATTTGGTAAAATTTATATAAATTAATTTTTGCTTTTTTATTGTATTTTTTTGTAAATTGATTATTACTTAAAAACTTATTTAAATAATATTAAAACTTAATTAATTGTTATTTTAATTATTATTTTGTTTTTGCTTTTTTTGAAAAAAAATTATGTTTTAAAATATTAAAATATATTATAAAAAACAAAATTATTAAACAAATAGTTTTTTAAATATATATAAATATTTTTTAATTAATAAATATAATTTAATTACTATTTATTACAATATAATCATATAAAATTCTAAAATAAGTATAATGCTTTTTTTTACATATAATTAATTATTTAAATCAAATAAAATTATATATATATTAATATTATAAACAATAAAAATACTATTATAAAGTTCAAATAACATTAAAAATAAAGAAAAATCAGTATTAAAATTAATTAAAAACTTATAATTAAAACTTAATTTATGAATATTTTTATTAATAATAAATTATTAATAGTAATAAATATAATATTATTTGTTAATAACAAATTATTGATCTTATAAAATTATTTTAATATAATATTAAATATCTAAATTTTTTTTTTTTTTAACAATATTTAATGAGTATAGCCCAACCGCTATCTAGTACATAGAACCAAATTAAAAGGCTCAAACTAAATGCAGTTTATGTACTTTCTACATGTGACTAGTCATTCAGGCCAAACAAGGCAACACTACACACTGATATTAACACTTGGATTACCATCCAGACCAGAGAAGAAAAGGTATAACCTGTAACAGCCAAAATTAACAGCAAAAAAGCCAGCAATGCCAAACATTCTCACCACCTTATCAAACAACAAAGAATTCAAACAACGAGACAAACCAGAAAACAAACCATTATCCCTAACTAAACCAGTTTTCTCCATTCTTACCCTAAACACTGATCTCGCCAACCAGGCTTTAGAATGATATAGCTCAACCAAATGCCCAACAAAACCAACTACAGCACTAACAGCCTCCTTCCTACCATCAAAAATCTTTACTGCCTTCATATACTACTCTCTCAGCACAAACCCTTTACACAGAACCGAATACAAATTAACATCCAAAGAACACCAATCAAGAGATTGCAAAACAGCAGAGGATGACAAGCCACAAGAACCAACTACAGATAACCAGTCTGAAAATGCCATGACCAAAACTTCCTTGTGAACCTCCACATCATGAGAATATGTGAAAACATGATCTGGTATTCCACTTCATGACATAGTAAGCACAGCACACCAGAGTACAATTTATCATACAACCATTTTCTAATTGCCACAGGAAGCCGTCAGTGCACAGCCTTCATCAAATATGTGCGAAGACAAGAAGACCTCCGACTAGTAAAACCAGCAAGCATATATGAATCAGGATGTCACACCTTAACAGTAGCATCCCAATCTACAGCCTCAATTAGCACATTAGGAATCACATTCTGGCCAGGTTCTGCCTCCCATTGTGCACAGCAAACAGATCTATACAAATCCCGAACAAAATAATGAGTATTGCCAAAGACCAGTATATTTTCAGCAACCAAAAAGTGCTTCCAGATACCGACAGGCAAAAATAAATGAGAAAAAACAGCATCCCCAGCAGCAGCATCAGCCCTAACATTATCAACAACTCCAGAATGCCCTTTGACCTTAACCCAATGTACAGAAAAATCTTTTTCGTGAACCAAATCAAAAATCCGGTATCTCTCCAATCAACAAGAGAAGTAGAAATCAGGCACAAACAACATCTCAGAAATGCACACATCAATAGCCACTTGGCTGTCAGTATGCACGACCACAGTACAAGAAGACAGAACACACTTTAGAGACAAAGCAATGACTTGCAGTTCGGCCATAGTAGAAGACAACAGCTCATGAACCTTAATACTAATACTCATATTAATAGCAAGAAAAAAGGCTGCTGTACTATTGGCAACATCAGTTCCACCAAAATTTTTTAATGAGCCATCTGTAAAAACCTTAAACAAGTCAGACCAGACTTCATACAACCTACTAACAACTGTAGAAAACTCCTCGGAATCCAAAACGCTCACTCCAGAAAGACAAGTAGACTTCACAGAACTGGCCAATAAGACAAAGAAAATCAGACACAACTGTAAACTAGTGAGAAACAGGACCCCTTGGACCCAGTCTCTTCCAACATCAAAAAGTCACCCAACTCATAATATGCCCCTTCTTGTCAAATAATTTATCACCAAATGCCATACCAAATTGCTTCAACGAATGAACAGAATCGAAATACAAAAAACTCCTCAGGATAAAGAACACAGGAAAACTACCAGGACTACAGAAAGCATTGGGCAAGCTATTCAACAGAGACAGCTTATTGCACAGAAAAATCTTAACCATGCCCACCAGAAAATTGTTCACAGGGCTAACACACAACCTAACAAGAAACTGTAAAAGATTCAAAGAAGACCACCCCAGAATCTGCAAATCGAGAAACCTGTGCTCAAACAAATGTTCAAGAACACCAGAAGAGTTGGAAAATGAAATCAAGGCAGCCAACTTTCCCTCAGACTGCACCTGCTTAAAAGACTTCAGACCATATAAAGATGGATGACACAGAGCCTCACTGAGGAAATCACGGGACAAACCAGCTTTAGACTTGAGGCCCTTCTTCAACATCACATCTCATTTGTTATATACGTTCGACGAGACAAAGCTGAACTGAGTGCGATAATTAACAATAGGCTGCAAAACGGCCAACACCAGATACAAAAACTGTTTATCAGTAATAGTCTTTCTGAGAACCACATTAGCAAAGAAACAAACATCAGAATGCACCTTGGCCACACTCAGCTTCAAAAGCCCTTCAGTAGACAAAAAAATACCCAGATAATAATGAGCCTCACCCTTTTTAGCTATTGAAATAGACAGGCCACTAATACTCAAAGAAGCAATTTTAACATCTTGATTGATTGGAATGGTTACAGTCTTCTCATTGTTGATAGAGATATCATTAACAACAAAAAACTCACTTACAATGTCCAAAATATTCTGAGTAGCAGCTTGACAGTTCCCAACCCAAATTGTATCATCAACAAAAGCACCAGCTGCAAAATAGGAAAACAACCCACCACTGCTCTCAATTCAACCTGATTTCGAAACAAACTTGGAACTTATCCAATACCCAAAAATTTGTTCATGTTTTTTAACCTTACACAGAAGTGGATCATAAAAAATCCTCTGCAAACTAGCCTCCAAATGATGTCACCCAACAGAATTGTATGCTTTTTGCATGTCTTGCAGGACCAGCCAAAGTTCTTTATTCTTTTTGAGAACATCCTCCACAATCATCCCAACAGCAAACACCAGAGATTGCATAGATGTGCCTTTTAACACTGAAAAATTGTCACCACGGAGAACACTAAACTTACTACATGCGAAAGAAATCCGATCAGACAGAATCTTAGAAAAAATCTTCCTGGCAGTTTCAATCAGAGCAATAGGACAAATGTTTATGAGAACACCATCCCAATTATATGGCTTAGGAATCATTGACACCCAGGTCTTTTTCCAAGAAACAGACACCCCACCAATAGACAAGCAAGCATTTAGCAAAACCAATAAACAGCTCAGAACCATCTCACTACCATGCTTCCACAGCTCATTGGAAATACCAGACAGGCCAGTAGTCTTATCATCAGGCAGACCACCCACCATTAGAAGCAACTCCTCCATATTTATCTTCCTCATAACACCAGAGAAGACATCGTCTCTTATATAATCCAACAGCATATACTGGCAAACTCAGCATTCAGACAATGTTTGAGGTACAGTGCAAACTCTTGTCCACCTCATCATGATTTTGTCCACCTTAGACTTTACCTCTTTAGGTTCTAAAACCAAGTCATCATTAACTACCAAATAATCAAGAACCACCTTATGAAAAGGCCGGTCCAAAACACTCCGGATCATGCCACCTTTATTAGAAACAAAGCTCTCCATGCACTTTTCTATAGCCTTTCTGATAGAAGTCTCCTTAGCCAACCTCGACTCAAACATTTTTGACCTTTTATATTCTTTGCAAACCAATGACAAATGCTTGAAAAGAACAACACTGTCCTCATCTAAGATAACCAAGTCAGAAAAAGTGCAAGCCTTGGCTTCATCCAAAGTGAACCATTTTTTCACAAGATGATCTACTCCAAGCATGTCACCAGAACCAATCTTATTAACAATCTTGGCAATAAGCAGCTCAAGCCCAAAAAACTTCAAAGAATGTTTATTCCTAAAGCACTAAAATTCACTAAACCAATGCCTCGCAAACACCTCATCAGCCAACTCAACCATTCCTCTTTCCAAAATTGCCCACATAGCATCTAAATCACCACCAGCTTCAGCCTCAGAGAAAAAGTCCATGACTAATAGAAGTTTATCCAAAACACAATCCTTAAACCTAATCTATTTGGCACTATCTGCATCCCTAATTTTGAACTTCCAACAATTCTTGTTAGTCTGCTTGTGCAAACTATCCAATTGAGCATTCAAGAGTCCACCCAAGCCAACCAATACCATGACAGCACTGTGATCTGTGTCAAAAAATTCAGAAACAGATCCAATCCAATGCTTAGCAACAGTGGAAGACAAATTTTTACTAACAAAAATGTAATCAATAGTCTTCTCAACTCCTCTTGAATTGCACTATGTAGGTATCTCAGCCAAATGATGGCCAGCAAAAGAATTGACCAAACCCAGCCCCAAGCAAAACCTAAAACTTGCGCTCCTTCCAGACCTGCTTTCATTAAAATCTCCACCCAACACAATGAAGGTGCTAATATTGACTGCCTTAGCAATAATAGAATTAACCTCAGACATCTGACTGAAATGAATGCCAGGAGAAGTACCAGTGTACAAACCAAGCACAGTTACTGAGAGCTTGCCTTTGAACAAAAGTTGCACAGAAACAACCTGACCAAAGATCTCTTCAACCTTAGAAACATAATGAGCCAAAGAATTGTTCATGATCACAGCAACACTGGCACCGAGATAACTAACATTCAAACCAGAAGTAAAAATCCAAATTTCATCAAATTTATCCTTGATCCATGGCCCAACAAAGAACTTCAACTTTGTTTCAGTAACAAAAAAAACCATATTTCCCGAACTCACATGCCAACAAACAATGTCTGTTTGCTTTGCAGGAACGTTGATACCCCAAACTTTGCATGTCACAAATTTCCAGACCAGGTTGCTCATTGGGATAAAGAAGGAATATGGAAACTAGAACTAGAACACAAGAGATCCAATCTCACCAGAACTGAATCAATCGAAGCTTCCAGAGCAGACATCTTAGATTTCAGACCACCCACCTTGGAGGTAAAAACCTTCAAACCACTCAAACTAAGAACAGCATTAAGCACGTTAACACCAGAAACAAAGAGTGTAGACAAAATCAATCCACCATCCAGAGCCATATCTGAGTCCACAACCAAAATCACAGACACAGAAACATCTGAAGGGGAAACATAAGAGGAAGACACCAAGGACACCAACTCAACAAAACTCAATTTTTTCACAATACCAGAAATCTGGTTAGCTAAGAATTCCAAGGAGCATTCTAGGGATGCCATGTGACCACTCAAATCAGAGATATCAAGAGACCCAGAGGTTATTGAGAAAGGTTTGATACTTGAAGGTGAACCACTACCAGAAACATCCAAAAGAACCATATGAGAAGAAGAATTACCGGCAACCTGAGCCCACGTCTTGCCACCAAACGAAACTGGCCATGCAATAGGAGCCATCTTTTTCTTATATATTCCGGCCAGACAAACCTGATTCTGATCAGAAACCACCTATCTCCTATGATCACCAGAATTTCTACTCATCAAACAGTTAACAGAAATATGACCAAATTGTTTGCACTGACTACAACAGGCCAAAGAGAGACCAGTCCAATGCAAACTTACACTCTTGAAAATTGGAATTGTGCTAATAGCAGCCAACTTGGACACCTCATCACCAAAACAAATTACAGCACATCTATCACGAACATATAAACTAGGATTGCAACTGATAAAACAAGACTTCCCATCATAGAATACCAACAAATCAGAAAGATTATGGGCAGTGATGTCCACTGAAAGAGTGTATAGCAATGCCCAATGCTGATCTCTAGATACTCACATTTGTTTATTATTGATTGCCAAAGCCATACACACAGAATCTTTTCCCATAAAAACAGACCACATAGAAGCGATCTGATTGGCAACTTCAGACAACTCAAGCTCAACTAGGGCCTTTTGTCAAAGACCAATTAGCTGTATCTTGATAGACACAATCTTGCCAAATTTAGAGAAAACTGATTCCACTGCCAATCTGGGAAGATCTATTGGGATCTCCTTGATGATCACCTCCTAATCTAAACGGCTGTTTGCTTTTCTGACATTATTATTAACCAAAATTTTCTCACAGATTGTCATTTCCCTAGCCTTATTCAAACTAAATTCTGATGTAAAAGATGATCTAATGATGCCAAGAAATTTTGAGGGAGTGGAGGCTCCTCCAAGACCATTAACATGATAAAAAATTTTTTTTAATGAAATTAATTTATCACTAACTAACTTGCCAGGCACTGCAGAAAGCTCAATATTAAGTGCAAAGAATTTTGTCATATTAAAGTTCCGTATTTTTGGGGCACGTGATCCGAGCAGTAGGAACTGATTGGACCCAATATCTACACGAGAAGAAAGATCCAACACAATATCGTCATCACTCATACATTCAAATAAAAATCACTTTAGAGGGTTGCCCAGCACAAACATCCAAGTGCAAGTCTTTCTCGGCATTGTTTCATCCATGTTGTCATCCTTATCTGATTCCGTGTAATTGGTTTTCTCAGCAATTGTGTTCGCCATATTTTCAATGTCTGAAAGATCACTTATACTGCTAGTGATACTGTCAACTTTGCTTCCCCAGGATATCCCAGGCTTGATGCCAGCACCACCAAGATTTTCTAAGCCCAGAGTGTTAGCAGACGAGTTAACCACAACACCAGCAACAGGCTTCTTTGGCTTCTTGTAGGACAGACCTTGAGAGTACATCATATTCACATGCTTGCTTTTTGCACTTTGGTGGGTCCCCAAACCAGCCAAAATCAACCCAGAGCCACCAGCAGAAGAGCCCATCAGTTCTATTGTAACAAACAGAGGTGTAGTAGAAGAAATAGCTAATAGGGACTAGGAAAAAAGAGAAGAAGAAAAGCAAATACTTCAGAAATATCTATGCTCTCATCGTGGTCAGGGAATTGATAAGAGAAAGATTTTTTTTTATATTTAAATATATAATCTATATTAAATTACAATATTTTTTATAAAATTAACAATTTTTATAATCATTATTATTAGCAAAAATTTGAATATTAATTAGCATAAAATTATTTTTATAATTTTTATCATTAATTAGTATATATCAAAATTATTAATTATCATTTTATTTAATTAATAACTTAATTTATATAAAACACAAATATAACTTAATTATAATAATCAAATTATGTAATATTTTAAACTAGATATAATTAAAAATTTGCTAAAATAATTAAAATTTGATAAAATATTTAACAGTTTACTAAAATAATTAATAATTTACAAAAATAACTTATAATTTAACAAAATATATTTTTAATTTATTAAAATATTAAAAAAAAAAGTAATAAATTATATAAAAAAAGCTTTTTTTTTTTGAGAAAATATATTTTAATTAAAATAACAATTAATTATTATAGCTTAATATAATAAAAATTTATCTTTTAAGTTTAAACTAAAAATAACTTAAAATATTTATTATTATTTTTTTCTTTATTTTTAAGATATTTTATTATGCAATAAATATTTTTTAACCAAAATACAAATATTTAACAGATTTAAAAATAATCATGTAGAAAATGTGTGAACTATATTTAATTTAAGACTTTATGTGGTTATATTGTATTAGATAGTAGTTGGGCCTTGCTCGTTAAACTTTAATAAAAAAAAAAATTTAAAAAATAAAAAATATATTATTGTAATATTTTTAAAGTTTATTAGAAATATTTAACAAATTTGCAATTTTATTATTAAAAAAACTTTAAATAACCAATGTTAACTTATTTTGCTTAATTTTGTTTATAATATTATTAAAGATTTTATTATATATATAATTTAAAAAAACATATAATTATTGCTAAACTTTTAAAATTTGACTTAATATTATTTTTTTATAATTTTATATATTTTAAATTTGATTTTTTTGAACTTAAGAACAAAATTATCAGTAATTTAAAATATTTAAAGTCTGTTTTTATTCTAGTCTATTTCTTTAATTATATTGCTTTTATTTAAAACAAAATTGTTTATATATTTTTTAATAATTATTTTAATATTAAAAAATTTAATAGTTTAAAACTTATAATATTTTGTAAATTTGTAATATAATAATATAAAATATATATTAATCATATTTAAATTAATACATAGCAAATTTTAAATTACAGAAGTCTTAATTTTATTAATTAACAATAATATTTATAAAATAAGTAAATTTAATATTATAATATTTTTTTATTGTTTTAATAATTGTAAAAACCAAAATTTTTTACTTATAAAATTTAGAAATTTGTTTATTTTTATTAATATTAGAGTTCTTAATTCATAATTATTAAAAATTTTGTTTATTAACAAACACAAAATATTTTTAAAAATAGTTTACATATTATTTAAATTATTAATATGCTAATATTTATTAAATAAAACAGTAATAATTATAGTTAAAAAGAATAAAAAGTCTTTAAAACAATTTTAGTTAGTAGTATTTATATTTTTAAAATTAAATTTTTAATAATTTTTATTAACAGATTTGTATAATATAAAAAATGTATTTAATAAATTATTTAACTTAATAAGAACAAAAACAATTTTGTAATCTATATTAAAATCTTATATATACTAATTAATAATATTTAAAAACTTGTTAATAAAAATATAATCAATATTTTTTTTTGTTTTTTTAATATTGTATTATATTAAAACTTTTATTAATAAATAGTTAACAAGAAAGTTATATAAATTTAAATAAAAAATTTCTTAAAATTAGCATTATTTTTATTAAAATTATTTTTTATTATTATAAAAATACTGTTATTCATTATTTAAAAATTAATGTTTAAAACTTAATTCAATATATTTTTAAGAAATATTTTCATATATAATTTTAATATAAAAATTAAAAAATTGTTCTTAAAAAATAATTTAATATTTTAAATCTGTGTAAATATATTTAATAATTTATTGTCTATAATAACAATAATTTTAGAATTCAAAAAATTCAAATTTAGATCAAATATAAATACATAATTTTTTTTTAATTTATTTATAATTTAAGACTTAATATTATATTTTAATTTAGGTTTTATTATAATAAAAATAAAATTACTGTTATTTTTGTGTTAATAAACAATATTTTTTTGTTTTGTAGAAACATTTATACTTTTAATATTACATGTAATTATTTTTTAAATAAGACTAATTATTAAGAAAAAAAAGAAAAAAAACTAAAATTAGTATATAAATAATTTAATTTAGCCAAAACTTTTAAATATTAATATATTGGTTTTAAAATTATTAATTTTAACAGTAAAAACCTTTAAACTATTATAATTTAAAAGTAAAAAACTATTAGCAACTTTAACCAAAAAATATATATATATTTAAAATATTTATAAATATTTTTAAATTTACACTAATTAAAAAAAATTCAAATATAACAAAAATAAAAAAAATAAATTTAATTAGCAAAAAATTACTAAATTTTAATTTGTTAACAGTTCTAAAAAATTATTTTAACAGCAAAAAATTATAGAATTTTTATATTTTTTGTTTTAAGTAAATATTAAAAATATATTTTTTTTAATTATATATATTATATTATAACAATTTTAATTTTAAATATTAGATATGTATTTAATAAATTATAAATTAATGTAATTGTATTAAATACAAAAAATATAAAATATTATTATAATAATTTAAATTAAAAAAATTAATTTTGTAAAAAAATCAAATAAATTAAATTATATATTAATAATTAATATATTAATATTATTAAAAAAAAATTTTTTTTTGTATTGTTATAATTACAGTCAAAATAAAAAAGTTATTTTATTTTTATTATTTGAAATAATTAATAATATTTTATAAAAAAATTTTTTAAATAAAATAGTAATTAACTAATTTTTTAATAATTTAAAAACATTTTTTTTATTTTTAATTAAAAGTATTTAATAAAAATTAATTTTTATTTTATTTTTTCTTTTATTATTATTTAAATAACAAAAAAGCCAAATTAATTAAAAAACAATTTTTTTAAACTTTTTATTATGTTTAATAATAACTTTTTTAAAATATCAAAAAAATTTTTTTTGGTATTTTTAATATTAGTTTTAATGTTTTAAAATCTGTTTTTTTTGTTTTTTTATTAGTTTTATATAATTTATATTAATTATAATATTTAATTTTATTGTAAATATAAATAAAAATAAATTTTTTGTTTTAAATAATAACAATAAAAGCATGTTAATTAATTTTGGTCTAAATTAATTTTTATCGAATATGTTAATTTTTGTGAATTTTTTTTATTATATTTTACAAATATAGTTCAACTATTACTTAAAAAAATATAATTATATAAAATTCTAAATTAAGTATAATTTATGCTTTTTTTACATATAATCAGCCACTTGAACCAATTAAAACAGTACTATATACTTAAACTATTTACTATGGAAAAGTTTTGCAAAAAACCAAAATACATATTAAATATATTAGAATATAATCTAAAATAAATAAATATATTTAATTTAACACCAAAATTATAAACTATTTTAAGAGATTACAAAGATAATAAACCAGAAACAGACAAAACAAGAAATCTATTATGTGACAAAAGACTATGTTTTTTATAATACATTCTTAGCTTAATAGTTAGTAATCATATAACAAATTTATAACTCTTAGCAAACTTTTGTATTAATTTAACAATCATTAGATTTGATGTTTAATAAACATATTATATTGGCTACTCATTTTTTTATCACAAATTTCTTAGCCAGTAATATATATAAATAATTAAAAAAATTAATTTTATAAAAAAATAACTACTATACTATTAACAACAAAAACATTTAATAAACCAGCCCATTTTTAAATAGTGTTTAAAATTAATTTTTTTTTAATATGATTATTATGAGCACATAAAAACATATAATCAAAATTTTCAACTAATTTATACTAAATATACAATATACCAGAATAACTTAAATAGTATAATCTTTTTCTTTTGGCTATAAACAAGCAATAATACAGAGCTTTTATAAAATAAAACCAAAATATTATAAATAAAAAACTAATAAAGCTAAAACAAAATTAAATATTTAAGTATCACATATTAAAAGTTTTATATATATCAAAAAGTTCATAAAAAGTTGCATTTACAATATTATTAATACATTTGGATTCTTAATTAATAAAATTAATAACTTTATACAAATATCTTATAAAATACCAAGCATTTCTAAAGATAAGTTTGTTTTTAATGCTAAAAAAACAATAAAATATCTGAATAAACAATTTATAATTAAATATAGTAACAGTATTGGCAAAAAAATCAGTGTGTTTATTACTAACAACTCTAAAATAATCTTTGATCTTTTTTTAAACAACTAACAGATTTTTTGTTATAAAAATTTAACAAATTTGTTTCTTTTTTATTTAGAATTTGTCATAAAATTCAGAATAAACATTTTATTTATTAGATATATACATATCCAATAATGTTTGACTATTTGTAAACAATATAATTAAATTAAGTACTAGTATATATTTCAAAACAAAAATGATAGTCTACAGTTATACTAAATTTAAAGAAAGCAAGCTTTGCATCTTAATATTAATATTTATATTAACATTTAAAAAGTAGGCAGCAGCATTATTACAAGCACCCACAGATTTTAACTCTTGACAGAACTATCTATGTAAATAATTATATTATTCAATCTAATATTATTAAAGATTTTTGGGTTTCTTTTTTTGAATGTTGTTAATGTTAGTTTGTTGTTAATTTATGATTATTAAAAGCTAGTAAATCTCTAATAACTGAATTTATTTTTAAATTATTTCTTATAATTTGAATTACTGGACTTATAAGTAAAATGGCCAATTCTGTATTAGTTACTTTATATAGTTATTTTATATAGTTATTTTATAGAAAAGTCAATTCTTTTCCAAAAAATATTTATTTAAAAGCTTACTAAAAATATGTAATTATTTTGCTGTAAAATTTAACTCTTCTATAAGAATTTTATTTGTAGACTACCTTAATAATAATAATAATAATAAGAAAAAAAAATAAAAATAAAAGAAATGTAAAAAAAAAAATATTTTGTTAAGGAAATTGTTTTCTGTTAGACTTAAAATCATTAACAATTTACTAAAATTAATAGCTAATTAATTTTAAAACATTAATTGGAATTCAGTATAAATAAATTTATGTTTTTTCAAGTGTTTAATTTTTATTTTTATTTTTATTTTTTATTTTTTATTAAAGTTTAACAAGCAAGACTCAACTACTATCTAATACAATATAACCACATAAAGTCTTAAATTAAATGTGGTTCATGCATTTTCTACATATAACCAGCTACTCAAGCCAGTTCAGGCTATACTACGTTGAAACACTAGAAAAAAACTTACCCAAAGACGACATCTTTTGGACAACAAGAAACAAAGTTGCATTATAAGGAACCAATCCAACTAGTCATTCAGCTGTTTTCAAGGCATTAGCTTTAACATCAATAGGCTCATGTTTCCAAAAGGACATCAAGTTAGAAAACACTTTATCATCCAAACCAACTGGGTGCTCTAAATCACCAGACATATTAATATCCTCCATGCAGCATTTTTTTTTTAAAGAAATCACTTTTCTCTCCAACTTACCAACAATTTTACTAAAAGAACCCATATGCACCATAACTTCATTGACCTTAAGGCCAAGTTTACTGCTTGAAACCAAATCCCCATTAATAAACTGCTCAAACAATTTAACCAAAGAACCAACTGGTTTAACAATAGACTCAACCAAAACAGAAAGCTTGACCAAATCAGATTCCAAAGAAGCCAATTGGAAAGACACCAAAGAATTACCAATAACCATAAAAAAGAAAACAAGAGCTGTCAGAAAAAGAAACTTAGAAGAATTCAGAGAAGCAGAAACTTTTACATAAGAAACACCACTTACAAAATGTGTATTAAACACCTTAGGAGTCTTAGAAGGGGGAGGCGAAGAAACTTTGCAGTCAACAGCCAAATGGCCTACTTCTTGACACCTGAAGCATTGCTGACAACCAAGGATTTTCTACCAAATATGGCATTTTCTTAGAGTACCAGTTTTGATGACTGCAGAGTTCAAATCAACTTGAGAACCAAATGTAACCAGAGCAAACTGGGAATGATGACCAGAATTAGGTGAACAAGGAATAAAACATGTCTAGCCACCAACCTAAAAGATCATATTACTAATCTCAAAGACAGTACAACCAGAAGGGAGATTGACTAACTTAGCCTTAAACTTATCATGAGACAAAATAGTCTTATTTTGATTCATTAGAGGAAAGATTCTAACACTATCCTTGTCCACCAAAACTGACCAATAATTCAAAGCAAACACAGCAAAGTCCAACTTTTCAAAATAAATTACCACATACTGCCAAATGCCAGCAGGCTTCAACATAACACAAGTAATACTACCAAACACACTGAAAGCTGTTTTAATGTTAGCAGCAGACACATCCAAGAGCACATCATGCAGTGCAACAGCAGCAAAAGGGGAACTAGACTCAGAAATTACCAAAGACTTGGCAATTTTGAAGGTGGACAAATGTACAGAGCTTGTAAACTCAACCAAGAATGCAGCTTCCAAAGACACTTGAGAAGCAAACTCCATACAAAACAGCTTCACATTGTCTTTTGATACTGACTTTGCATCCAAGAAACCATGTACTGACTGAAAAACAGTCTTAACATAAGCCAATTTGATCTTAAAAGTAACACCAGACACCAGAGTGGAGGCCACCCATCCAGCAAACCTTTGATAACTAGTAATAGTTTCCCAAGCACCACCAGAAGCAGCACCAGAAACTAGAAGAGGAGATAATTCAGTTTTCATTTGATTAGCCCAGTTCCCAAGAAAAGGTGATCCAATAGAAGAAGATTGTTTTGCTTCTAAAACTGGCAATGATCTACTAAAAAACACCATATTTGGCAACACAGCCAGTAGTTGATCTTGGCCCATCTTGGACAATGTGCTTGATAATGCTGTGAAGATCTCATCTAAGATCTCATTGGAAACTACAAAGGGGTTTGGTATAACAATAGCAGAGGCAAGCAACTGCTTCCACTTTTTTGAATTTTTGGTCTTTTTGACCATTTTTTTTGAAGAGATGGTGTTAGAAGCATCAGATGTTGAATCTATAGAAGGAAAGACCAGCTTATTTACTGGTCTATTATTAAAAACTTTTGGGCTCTTAGTTGAAGTGGAGGCAACACTGGGACTAACCCAAATATGTCTCTTTAAAGGAATTTTAACTAGTGAGAAACCAGCCAAAGATGAGGAAGTTGCTTTAGTGGTTATTAAAGACAGCTTATCACGATTACTGGATAAGAGAAAGGCTTCTAAAACGTTCTGTCTAGTTGCTTTTACAACAAAGAAAGCTTCTCTGGTTGAAATTTTATTAGATATCTCAGGACAAATATCAGGTGCAGCTTTTTTAATCTTTGCTCTGGTCGTGGTCATAAAATTAAGGAGACAAAGAGTTAAAATTATTTGTATTTTAAGATATAATTTTGAGATTAATACATTTTTTTAAAAAGAAAAGCTCTTTTTTTATACAACTTGTTATAGTACTAGTCTATAAACTTGAACTTTTTTTTTGTTATAATTTTAATGAACTAAAAATACATTTTGACAAACTACAAGTTATTTTTATAAATTATAAACTATTTTAGTACATTATTTATTATTTTGGCAAATTTCTATAAATTTTAATAAATTTTTGAATATTATATAGTTCAAAATATTGTGTAATCTAATTATTTTAATTTCTATTATACAAATCAGGTTATTAATTAAATCATAATATTTGATAGTTTTAATTAAATAATAAGTAATAATTAAAATAATATTAATATATGTTAATTAACAATAAGAATTATAAAAGTAATTTTATGTTATTTAATAACTTAAATTTTATTGATAACACCAGATTTTAGCAAATATTTATTAATAAAGCCAAAATTATACATATAGCCAGAAGAAACAAAATAAGAAGTCAAGCCACCAAAACTAATTAAATTATTATTTTCAATAAACTTGACAAATAAACTTAACTAATTAAAAACTGGGTCTTTATAATCCAGTTTTTTTTATTTGTAAAACATATTCTATGTAAAACATATATTATAACAGTCTAAAAGTTGGCTTACAAAAATAATGCTAAATTTTTTTAAAATATTTACCATACCAATATATTATTTTAGACCCAAAATATTAATAACAATAATATTATTATCAACTTAAAAAACATTAAGCAGATTATTGCTTAAAAACAGACAGCATAATACCAAAATACCAATTGCATCTACCAGAAAACAATTCATAAAATTAATTAACAGCTTAACCAAAAAATTAAAAAAGTGCTGAGGTATTTAGTTAGCAGTCTACAAATTTATAACCTTATATTTAAACAAATTACTAAAAAATTTTTTCAAATTGACAAAGACAATTAAATTAGTCAACAAATTTTTGGCTTCTAATTATTCAAACATCTTAAAACTATATAATTTAAAATAAAAAATTACTTTATTAAAAAAGTTTTTAGGTAAATTGGTCTTAAATTTAGGTTTTTTTTTAACAATTTGTTTTATTTTTACTTTTTTATTATTATTATTTTATGAATAAGACCCAAATATTACTTAACACAATATATTAAACTAAGTAATTTAAACTAAATATGAATTATGTATTTTCTATATGTAACTAGCTATTTGGGCCAAATAAAATTATACTATATATTTATTATAACACAAATTGTATAATCAATACTTAAAAAAAAGTACATAGCTTATATAAATTAAAACTAATATCATGTGTTTTTGTAATCTTAAACAATCTAACAACATTATTAGAGAGCAAAAATAACAGATTATAAGCATAGAATTGTTATGTATAATTAGATTTTTTTTTCTATAATTATCCAATATTTAGATCTTACCAGTTATATATTAATATAATAAGTCATTCTCAAATTCTGTACAAAGTTAATAATTTTTTTATTCACAATTTTAGCACAACTAAAAACAAATATAGTTTTCAAAAACCAATCCTTAAACACAAAACTTTTATACAAAGCAGTACAAATAATATTATCAAATATATACAAAAAAAGCATTTGCAAAATACAAAATAACAACAAGCTTAATTTTAATATAAAACTCTACTAAACTAAACACTTATTTTTTATACATACTTATTAATACATAACTAAATTGTATTTTGTATCTAATTATAAACTAAAAAACTACTAATATTAAATACAAAAATTGCTTATCTAAAATAGCTTTTCTTAAAACCAGATTTATTAAAAATTTTATGTCTTAGTAAGTTTTGATTAGACTAAACTTGAAAAAACCATTTGTAAACAAAAAAATATCTAAGTATTTATGAAATTTGTTTTTTTTTGCCACTGAAATACTTGATTTATTTATTAACAAAAAAAAGTTTTTGCTCTTTAATTAATAGATATAACAACTGTTTTGTTTATATTAATAGAAATATTATTAATTTAAAAAAATTTATTGACAATATCCAAAATATATTGAATTGTTACTATACTATTTTCTACTCAGATTGTGTTATTCACAAAAATTTTAATTGCCAAAAAAAACATCTTATCATTTTTAAAATTCTGTTTACTAGTCTTTGTAAAAAACTTTAAATTCAGTTTATAGTTATACAAATTGTATGTTTCTTAATTTTATAAAGCAAAAGATTATAGAAAATTTTTCACAGCAGTGACAAAAAATCTTTTTTTGATTTAGGTTATTATAAACAGTATAACTATCTATAAGTTTAAAATCTGTTATAACCTAATTAATTTTATCTTTGTATATATTTTTAAAAACCTAATAAAACATGTGCACATTTTGATTTTAGCCAAACAAATATGCAAATAATACTATTTTACAGTATTATATACTTTATATATATTATGAAAAACTAGTTACAGCTTTTTGTCTTTTTTTAAAGTATTTTTAACCACTAAATCAATAGTAAAAATTTAAATTTGTATGGACATGTTTTTTAAAACTAAAAAATTGTTATTATATAAAACATTAAATCTACTATAAACCAAAAAGATTCTATTAAAAAAAAGCTTAAACAAAATTTTTTATATTGTTTTAATTAAGACTATAAGTCTAATTTTAATCAAAGTTTCTTTTCAATTATACAGTTTTGATATCATAAAAATTCAGATCTTTTTTTATTAAATAGAAATTATACTTGATACCAAATACAGATTGAAAATATTTAGCAAATTTTTCAAAATTTGAATATTACTATGTTTCTAAAGTTTATTAAAAATACCAAAAAGATCAGCAGTTTTTCTATTAGACAATTTCTTAATTATCTGCAATAATTTATTAAACTTAATATTATTTATTATCTTTAAAAATACATTATTATTAATATAATCCAAAAAAGCATACTAATTAAACTATTAATTAAATAAAATACTAGATACTATATACTTTCTTATTTATTTTTTTATAATTACATTAATCATGGACTTGATTTTATAAAACTCCAAAACCAGTTTATTATTTACTATAAGATAGTTAAGTATTACTTTCTAAAATAATTATTTTAAGATACTTCTAATTATATAGTTTTTATTAAAACAGAAATTTTCTATGTATTAATTAATTGTTTTTCTAATGAAATTATTTCTGGCAATCTTAAACTTATAATACTTAAATCTATAATACTTTTTTTTAATTTTTAACAAATAATTTACAATATTTATTAATCTTTTACTACTATTAATTATAATACCAACTTTAAAGGCTTTCTTTTTATTAATAACAGACTATGTTTTAATAAGATAATCAATTATAGAAATTTGATTTGTATTCAAACTTTTTATAATTCTAATTATTAATAGTTTTAGTTTAAAAAACTTTAATAATTGTTTATTTTTTGAGCATACAAACTTATTGAACCAATGTCAAAAAACACTTTATTAACAAAACTTATTACTAACTTTTTTAAAAATTTTTATATTATATTCAAATCATTGTTATTCTTTGTCTTACTAAATTTAGCTGTCTTTTTTAAAAATCTGGCTAAAAAACACTTTTTAAATTATAATTACTTAGTTTTATTAATATTTTTAATTTTTAATTTTTATTGATTATTATTGGTCTGTTTATAAACATTATTAAAGTAAACATTTAAAAATTTATTCAAATTAACTAAAACAGAAACTGTTTTGTAATTAGTATTAAAAAAGTCAAATATCATATTAATCTTATAACTTACAATTACAGATAACAGATTTTTATTTACAAAAATATAATTTATAGCTTTTTTAACACCTCTAAAATTGTTCCAAGTAGAAGTTTTAATTAAAAAATGTTTATTAAAAGCATAAACCAAACTTAAATTCAAACAAAACTTGAAATTTACACTTTTTTTAAATTTATTCTTATTAAAATCTTCACCCAAGACCACAAAAATACTAAAATTAATTGTTTTGGCAATAAAAAAATTGATTTTTAAAGTTTGTCTGAATTTAATTTCTAAAAAAACACTAGTATATAAACCCAAAACTGTAATCAACAGTTTGTTTTTAAACAAAAAACACACTGAAATCAATTAATCTGAAATTTTTTTCACTTTTAAAACATATCAAGCCAGAAAATTATTTATAATAATAACTATTCTAGTACCAAAAATTTTTATTTAAGCCAAATATAAAAATTTATATCTTATTAAACTTATTTATAATTTATGGCTTAATATTAAATTTTAGTTTTGTTTTTGTAATAATAAAAATCATGCTATTTAAATTTATATGTTAACAAATAATATTTTTTTGTTTGACAGGAATATTAATTTCTTTATTATTATATGTAATTATTTTTTAAACCAAATTAGTTATTGAAAAAAATAGTTGCTTAAACTCAAACCAATATTTTCTACTTTGGTTAACAGATCTATAATTATTTTTAACAAATTATTTATGTTCACTTCTAATTTAATAATATTTATAAATAATAAAAAAATTTTTATTATCATAGTTTTATTATTAGTAATTATACTTAAATTCTCACTTATTATTATATTTGCTTTTTAATCTTGCAATAAAAAAGTTATTAATAATTGACATTCAAGACATGACTAAAAAACTGTTAGTTCAAGTGTATTTAATCTTTTTATTAATTTATCAATCTGTTTCTTAATATTACTTATAGTAATAGGAATTATAATAATAGAAAAATAGCCAATAAAAAAGAAGCATAGTAAAAAAAGAATTTTTTTTAAAAAAATTGAAATTTCAAGAAATTTTGTATAACACAAATTATATATATATAGCAAGAGTATTAAAAACAGAAAAAAAACAATTCAGAACAAAGTTAAAGATAAGTAATTATCTAATACTCCTTCTTTTAAAAGATAATTTTCTATAACTTAAAATAGAATTATACTTATATTAATAAACATATCTATTATTATTCAACTTATATTGTTATTGTTTGATTAAGAAATATTAATTGCTTATATTATTAACAATCTATGTTAATAGAAGTCAATATTTAATTATACTAAAACAATAACTCTTAATTATAGCTATTAATGAAATACTAATTTTATATATTTTTTTCATATTTTTTTATATTTTTATTTTTGTTGTTGTTAATTAATTAACTAAGAAATTAAGCATTAAATAATTAATATCAAGAATAGTTTGGTAAAAAATTTTAAAATAAGAGTAAAAAAAACTTAAAGATAGCTTATCAAAAAGACATAACTGCCAGAAACAAAAATTGAAGAAAACCATTAATTAAATTTCTGTTCATTATATAAAAAACTCAATCAAAATCTTTAAACTCCTAAACCTTTAGAAATTATTATCTTAATCAGCTATTAAGTATTAAGTTATGAGTTTGTTATTTGTTCTAATACTTCAAATAATTATCTGTAATATTTGGTGCTTTTTGTGAAGTATAATTTAACAAAAAACTACTACCAACATCTATTATCTAAAACAGTAACAAAATTAAAAGTAATAAGAACAAACTATTTGGAATTCATAAAAGATTTATTCTAATATTATCAAATTTATCTTGAATTTATAAGTAATCATTGGTCAACAGAATTAGTTTTCAACTTTTATGTTAACAAAAAAATTATATTCTACTTGGGAGACCAAAAAAATTCAGAAACTGCTCTCAAAAATTTTTACAGTAAATTACTTCAAAGTATTATGCTTCTACAAAATTATTTATTTACATCACTAATTACAGAGATAAATTAAAAATTATACTTAACAGAAATTTTCTATTATTTTTATAGACAAAGAAAAAGAAAAGTTATAAATTTTAACAAAAACACCAAAAAAAATACAACTGCTTATCTAGAAGAAATCAAAATTTGTTTTACCTATTTATTTATTATACTATATGCCTAAAAGCATTATTCAAATAACATTAACAGTTGTGTTCATGGCAAAAACACTATTAGTACAATATTATTCATAAAATTAGGAATTATAATAATAGATAAAATAGCCAATTAAAAATAGGCATAGTAAAAGAAAAAATTTCAGTATTTTTTTCAAGAAATTACAACATTCCAAAATTTTAAAATTTTTCTTAAGAAATTACAGAATTCAAAAAAATTTTGTATAACACAAATTATATATATATAGCAAAAGTATTAGAAACAGAAAAATATTCATTCAACTTAAATAAAACAGTAGTTAGCAATAACTATTTACCTTTATTTGTCTCTTCAAAAGATAGTTTTTTATAATTTAAAGTGAAATTACATTAATATCAATAAAATATCTAATTATTATCTAATTTATGCTATCATTATTTGATTAAAGCAATATTAATTACTTTTATACTATTAATATTCTATGTTAATAAATCTAATACTTAATTACATTAAACCAATAGCTTTTGATCACAGCTATTAACAGGATATTAATTTCTTATTTTTTTTTTGTTATTTTTTTTTATTTTTTTTTTATTTTTATTTTTTTATTTTTTGTTGTTTATTAATTGATTAAAAGAATTAAGTACTAAGTATTTGATGTTAAAAATAGTCTGATAAAAGACTTAAAAACAAGAGTAGAAATTTAAGAATAGCTTATTAGAAAGATATAACTGCCAAAATATACTGGCTATCATATTGAAGAAAAAAATTCACAGAAAAAACCATCAATTAAATTTTTGTCTATTATACAAAAAACTCTAAAATCTTTAGACATTACTAATATTTTCAGTTATTAAATACCAAGTTACAGATTTGTTATTTGTTCCAACACCTTTAAATAATCATCTGTAACAATAAGTATCATTTCAAAACAATCAAAAAAAAACCAAACTATTAGGAATCTATAGTAATTTTTTCAAAGAATTTAAATTACAACTAATAATACTATTAAAACTTTAATCACTATTATTTTAACCAAATTTCAGATCTACCAATAATTGGGCAGACATTGATCTAAAAAAAAAAAACAGTAATTAGAAAAAAAAATAATTAAAACATAATTTCAAATAGTCCAAAAGTCTAAACTTTGATTGTTCAAATTCAATCTAATTATTCAGCAAATTTTTTGAAATTAGTATTTACTAAAATTTTTGCACTCTTAGTCTTATCTAAAGCTAATACCAAGCTTAATTTGAAAGTAAATATTATCTTAATAATTTCAACAAACTTTAAAGAAGTAGACACTTTTTTAAAATTATTGATTTTTAAAAATAATTTCTTAACAATCTTAATTTTTCTTGAATTAAGTTTCTCTTAACCATATTCAAATTTAGATTTATAATAAATAATTTTCTAATAAACACCTAAACCAAGCACTTAAAAAAAAAGACAAAATAAGTAGGTTATTTTTCCTATTTTCTTTGTTTTTATTAACTTAGTAATTACTTTTTTGTTTTTAAGAATTATGTCTATATCTTTCTTATTAGCTTTATTTTTATTGTCTTAGTCTATACTGGTTTTTTCTAATATATACTTACTTTTTATGTTTATACTTTCTGATTTAGTTGTATTGTCTATTTCTAATTTTTCACTTTTATTATCCATAAATTTTTCTTAAGAAACTATAGATTTAAAGTTACTACTATTATTAATCAAACCATTGTTTTTACATTTTTTTCTTAATAATATACTACTTTTGCTTAAGTTTGCATTAACATTCTTAATTGTCTTTTTTCTATTTATAATATTACTAATAATCTCATTGTCAAATATAAATGGTTTAAAAATATTAAATTAAGAGCGTATATTAAATAAAAAATAAAGACAAAAAACTTCTTTTTAAAACATTGCTTTTTTAAAAATTTGAAATAAATAAAAGATAAAAGTTTTTATAATTTTAAAGATTAAATTATTTAAATAAAAACCAAATTTAATTTTTTAATAATTAAGTTAACTTTATTAAAACTGATTTTTAGTCTGTATATAACTTTATTAATACAAAGTTTATATTTAAAAATAATATAAAACTGTTTTATATAAAGTTTAAAATTTTTTTAAATACTGCTTTTTAAGTTGAATTTATTAATTTTAATTATTTTTTTATTATCAAATTATTAAATTTTTGGTGGTTTTTAAGTTTGTTTTTTTTTGCTATTGTTATTTTACAAAATATATTTAAAATACTATTAATATTTATATTAAAAATGCTTTTAATATTGTTAGGAAACAAAAATTAAGTTATTAAATAGCATAAAATTATTATTTCTATTATTAATTAATATATATTATTATTTTTAAATTATTAATTATTGTTAACTAAATTATTATTTAATTAATAATCTAATTTATATAAATACATAAGTATAATTAAATATAATAATTAAATTATGTAATATTTAAATAATATATAATTTAAAAATTTGTAAAATAATTAATAATTTACTAAAATAATTAATAATTTGCTAAAATATACATTTAATTGCCAAAAAATTAGCCATATCTTAAAATAGTATTACAATAATTATATAAAAAAAAAATTTTTTTTAAAAAAATATATTTTATTTTGAATTTAATATATTAGTTAATTAAATTTTAATAAAATAAATTTTTATTTTAAAAATTAAAACTTCTTTTATAATTAATATTGGTTCAAAATTCACAAATTTTAATTAATATTTTAAAATTAATTAATTATTAATTTAATAATAGTTTAATTAATTTTAAATTATATTTTTTTATATTATTAAATAGTTTGTTTGTTTTTTATTTAATAAATATAGTCCAATTGCTATCTAGTATATAGAGTCAAAACTAGAAACTCCAGTTAGATGCAATTTATACACTTTCTATATGTAGTTAGCTACTTGAGCCAATTTAAACAATACTATGCTAACAACTTACAAGAAAACTTGTTTAAGATAGATATTTTTTAAATTATATCAAACAAAATGAGATTACTAAGAACCAACTTAATAAGTCATTTGGCTGTTTTTATGGGATTAAGCTTAACTTTAAGAGATTCAAATTCTCAGAATGTCATTAACTTACCAAACACCTCATTATTTATTCCAATTAAACTTCAGAATCACCAAATAAATTAATATTATCTATGTTATACTTAGTTTTTAATTTTACTATCTTTCTTTCTAACTTATCAACAGATTTGCTAAAAGTACTTAAATACACCATAAGCTTATTAATCTTGTTTCTAAGCTTGCTGCTAACATAAGATCATTCTTAATAAATTGTTCAAAAGCAGTTACTAATCCACCAACAGGCTTAACAATAGATTTAACCAACATTAACAATTTGGTTAAGTCAGATTCCAAAAACACAAGCCAAAACAAAATCAAAGAATCATCATTAATTCTAGAAAAAAAAGTAAAAGTTACCAATAAAATAAATTTAAAAAATCCAAAGAGACAAACATCTTAGCATAAAACTTTGTACTTACAAAGCATAATGCAAATATTTTAAGAGTCTTAAGAGAAAGAGACAGAGACATTTTATAATCTACAGTCAAATGGTTCATTTTTTGATACTTAAAACAACACTGACAACCAGGTGTTTTCTACCAAATATAACATTTTCTTAGTGTATCAATCTTTACAATAGCAGCATTCAAATTAACTTAAGATCTAATCAGAGCAAACTGGAAATAACAACCAAAATTAGAAGAGCAAAGAATAAAACATGTCTGATTATCAACTTAAGAAACCATATTACTGATTTTAAAAACAGTACAGCCCAAAAAAAAGTTGAACAGCTTGGTTTTAAATCTATTATAAGACAGAATAGTCTTATTTTGATTCACCAAAGAGAGAAGCTTAACACTATTCTTGTTCACTAAAACTGATCAATGATTTAAAGCAAACACAGCAAAGTTCAACTTTTTAAAATAAACAACTACATATTGCCAAATGCCAATAGACTTTAGCACAACACAAATGATATTACCAAATATGCTAAGAACTGTCTTAATATTAACAGCAAACACACTCAAAAGCATATTATATAATATAACAGCAACAGAAAAGAGACCAGACTTAGAAACCACCAAAAACTTAGCAATTTTGAGAGTGACTAAACAAACAAAACTTGTAAGTTCAACCAAAAATGCAGCTTTCAAAGACACTTGAGAAGCAAACTTCACATAGAAAAGCTTTACATTGTTCTTTAACACTAATTTTACATCCAAAAAACTATGTACAGACTAAAAAACAGCCTTAATATGAGCCAATTTAATCTTGAAAGTAGCACTAGATACCAGAATAGAGGCCACTTATTCAGAAAATCTTTGATAACTTGTAATAGTTTCCTAAGCATTACTAGTGGCAGCACCAAAAACCAGAAGAGGAAATGATTCAGTTCCTATTTGGTTAGCTCAGTTCTCAAAAACAGGTAATATCATAAGAAATGGTTGTTTTGTTTTTAAAACCAGCAATGATTTGCTGAAAAACATTACAATTAGCAATACAGCCAGTAGTTAATCTTGGCCTATTTTGGATAACATGTCAAATAATACTATAGAGATCTTATTTAAGATCTCATTAGAAACTACAAAGAGATTTGGTGTAATAATAGCAGAGACAAGTGACTGCTTCCACTTTTCTGAACTTTTGGTCTTTTTGACTATTTTCTTTAAAGAAAAAATACTAGTAGTATTTAGTATAGAAGCTATAGAAAAGAAAACCAGCTTATTGACTAATCTGTTATTAAAAATTTTTGAGCTTTTTAAAAAAATAGAGACAACATTAAAACTAACTCAAATGTGTTTTTTTAAGAGAATTTTGTTTGATAAAAGACCACTCAAAGATGAGAAAGTTGCTTCAGTAATTACCAAAAACAGTTTTTTACAATTATTAGGCAAAAAAAAGACTTTTAAATAGTTTATAATTAAAATTTTTTGGAAAAAAATTAACTTTTATTATAAAATAACTACATATTATTAAAAATCTATAATTAAAAATTTTTGTAAAAATTAACTTTTATTGCAAAGTAATTACACAAAATAATTAACATAAAATTGGCTATTTTATTATAAATTTAATAATATAAACAGTTTAAAATATAAAAAAATATTTTAAAATAAATTAATATCTTAAAAGTTTAATAATTTTTATTAATAACAGATTTAATAAAAAATTAATATTAATAATATCAAAAAAAAACTTCAATAACAATATTTTTAATAAAATTGCAGCTGTTTTTAATTATTTGTTAATTTTAATAACTAAAAATAATATTAAAATTTTTTTTTATTAATTAAAATAAGATTATTATTTTTTAAAATACATATAAAACTAATTTAATTGATTTTTTTGGTTATATAGTCTTTAAAATTAGTAAATTAGTTTTTTAAATTTTTTTTTTTTTTTTATTAGCATTTTAACAAGCAAAGCCCAACCACTATTTAGTACATAGAGCCAAATTAAGTGGTTCAAACTAAATGCAACTCATGCACTTACTATATGTGGCTAGCCACTCGGGTCAGACAAGGCAACACTACACATCTATATTAACACTTATATCACCACCCAAACCAGAGAAAAAACAACACGGCCTATGATGACCAAAGCTAATAGTAAAAGATTTGATGACACCAAGTAATTTGACCACCCCTTTAGACAACATTGAAGACACACTACAAAAAAAACCAGAAATCACATCCTATCAACAACCAAGCTGGCTTTTTCCATCCATACCCTGTGTTCAGACCTCACCAACTACATCTTTACATGATGCAACTCCATGACAAATCTAACAAAATTGACAATCTTACCAACAGCTTGCTTTTTATTATTAAAAACACTTCAAGTCTTCTCATACTACTTGCTCAATACAAAACCTTTACAAACAACAAAATACAAGCCGACATCCAAAGAACAGACAGACAAAGCCCACAAAATGGTGGAAGATGACAAAACACAGACACTGGCCACAGAAACCTAATGGACAGAAGTCTTAGCTAGAACCTCATTGTGAATAGCTACATCTTGAACACACGTAAAGACATGATCCAAAAACTTCACCTTACCACACAGCAAGTACATCACATCAGGATACTTTTTATTATACAACCTCTTCCGAACCACTACTGGGAGATACTTGTGCACAGTCTTCATTAAATAAATACACAAGTTCAAAGAACTTTGACTAATAAATCCAGCAAACATGTAAGAATCGAAATGCCATACTTTTGCAATAGAAATCCAGTCCACACCTCCAACCAGCTCATCAGGAACCACACCATAACCAGGCCCAGTCTCCCAGTAAGCATGACTAACAGACTGGAAAATGTCCCTAATAAAATAATGAGCATTGCCAGAAACCACAGTGTTCTCGGCCACTAAAAACCACTCACGAATTCCAGCCAGTAGTGTAAAAGAAGACCAAGTAGCCTCCTCAGCTGCCAAATCAGCCTTAATATTGCCAGAGATGTCAGAATGCCCCTTAATCTTAACCCAAACCACTTCAAGATCTTTATCCTGAATCAAATTAAAAATATGACACCTCTCCAACTAGCACTGGTTTCGAAAATCAGGCACAGCGGACGACAATTCCAACAAGCAAGAATTGATAGCAGTCTGGCTGTTAATATGCAAAATTAACTTACATGAAGATAAAACACATTCAAAAGACAAAGCAACGGCCTGCAATTCAGCAAGAGTGGATGACAAAAGACCATGAATTGCAATTCCAATACTCAAATTCAAAGCTGGAAAATATACAGCTGTACCACAAGTGACATTAGCAGAGCCAGCTTCTTTTAAAGACCCATCAGTATATACCTTAAAGCAATCAGACCAGACATCATGCAAGCCATCTTTTACAACAGAAAACATATTAGACTTCAAAATATTCAGACTACTAGATCAATCAAATCCAGTAGAGCTAGGTGAAAAAGAACTTTGGACCAACAAAAACTCAGATGCAATTAAGAACCAGTAAGGTATAAGGCCTCGAGGATTCAATCTTTTCCAACAATGAAAGATTTTCCAATCAAGCACACCATCTTTCTTGCTCAAAAAATGGTCACTGAAAGCAACCCCAAATCTTCTCAGAGATTGGTCAGAATTAAAGTACAAAGAATTCCCAAGAATTGATGATATTAGAAAAAAACCAGGACTACAAAAAGCATTGGGAAGGTTATTCACCAAAGAAAGTTCATTATTCAAAAAAATCTTTACAATTCTAGCCAAAAAATTGTCAACTGAACTAACATGCAGCTTGACAGGAAACTGGAGTGAGTTCAGAGAAGTTCAACCAAGAATTTGCAAGTCCAAAAACCTATGATTAAACAAATGTCTAAGAATTCCAGAGACATTAGAAAAAAAAACCAGAGCAGCAATCTTTCCCTCAGACTGCATTTGCTCAAAAGTCTTTAAGCCATACAAAGAAGGGTGATACAAAGCAGCATCAGGGAAATCATGAAACAGACCAGCCTTGGACTTAAGACCTTTCTTAATCATGACATTCTACTTGTAGCAAACACTAGGCAAAACATAACTAAACTGAGTTTGGTAGCTAATAATAGGCTGCAAGATGGCAGAAACCAAGTATGAGTACTGTTTATCTGTGATAGCCTTCCTAAGCACAACATTAACAAAAAAACAAATATCAGAATGAGCTTTTGCAACACTTGGCTTAGACAATCCCTCCATAAATAAAAAGATCTCCAGATAATGATGTGCTTTGCCTTTTTTGGCAATAGAAATCGGCTGACCACAAATATTTAGAGAGGCAATCTTGACACCCTGATTAATGAGAATAGCCACTGTCTTATCATTATTAATAGAGATATTGTTGATCTTGAAAAATTCACTGGCAATGTTTAGAGCATACTAAGTAAAGGCCTAACAATTTTCAACCCAAATTGTGTCGTCAACAAAGATACCAGCCGCAAAATAAGATGTCATTCCACCAACACTTTCAACCCTGCCCATTTTTGCAACAAACTTTGAATTAATATGGTACTTACACAACTGCTCATGTCTTTTTACCTTGTACAAGAGCAGATTATAAAAAATCCTTCACAAAAAAGGCGAAAAAACTTCATCCTGATCTAAATTATCATAAACTCTGTAACCATTAGACAAGCCAAAATCAGTCATCACTCTGTTAATCCTGTCCTCATGGATATTACCAAAAAACTTAATAAATCTTTCACACATTTTGATGTGCTGTAAGCTAGTTCTTAAATGATGCCAACCAACAAAATCATATGTCTTTTACATATCTTGCAACACCAACCAAATTTCTCTGTTTTTCTTGAAAGCATCCTCCACTACTGACCCAACTATAAACACCAGAGATTGCGTGAACATGCCACAAAGCACCAAAAAGTTATCATTCTGAAGAATACCAAACTTGCTACACACCAACAATATATGATCAGATAGAATTTTGGACAAAATTTTCTTAGCAGTTTCAATTAGAGCAATTGGCCAAGTGTTTGTAAGAATCCCATCTTAGTAATAAGGCTTAGGAATCATTAAAACTCATGCCCTTCTCTACAAAGCAGGCACCATACCAACAGATAAACATGTGTTTAACAACACTAAAAGACACTTCAGTACTTTTTTACCACCATGTTTCCATAGTTTATTAGGAATGCCAAACAAACCAATGGCTTTACCATCAGGCAAATTACCAATGACCAAAAACAATTTATCCATACTGATCACATCCATCACACCAGAAAAAGTACTATCCCTAACATAGTCTAAAGATGCATATTGATGAGCCCAGAGACTAAGAATTACAGAAGACACCACATATTTCCTCATTCAGCCTTCCATAATACTGTTGACATTCAATCTCATCTCATTCAGCTCCAAAATCAACTCATCATTGACCACCAAATGATCCAATACAACCTTTTGAAAAGGTCTATCTAAAACACTTCTGATTATACTTCCCTTATTCAAACAAAACTTTTCCATGCACTTTTTGACAGCCTCTCTGATAGAAGCCTCCTGTGCCAATTTGATTTGTGTAATTTAGACTTCTTATACCCTTTCTTGATAAGTAACAAATACTTAAAAACATTCTCTGATTTTCGACCATTGTATACTATGTCTTTTAAAACAAAACCATTAGCAGTATCTAAAGATGCCCACTTCTTAACAAGACAATCAAAACCAAGGATATCAGCAGAACCCAGTTTTTTGACAATCTTGGCAACTAACAACCCCAAACCCAAAAATTTAGAAGATTGCATATTTCTTGAACACTGAAAAACACTGAACCAATGTCTAGAAAATATCTTGTTAGCAGAATCTATTAAAGCTTTTTTCAGCAGTGACCACATAGCATCTAAATTATGATTAGTAGCAGCAGCAAAAAACCTATCTTTTACCATTAAAATCTTGGTGGAAGAGCAGTCCCTAAAATGAGACCACCCAACACTATTTGCATCTTTGATTTTGAATCTCCAATGATTTTTATTAGCCTGCTTATGCAAACTATTTAACTGAACATTCAAGAGCCCTCTTAAACTAATTGACACAACAATGGTGTTATCAGAGGTTTTTGGTCTCTTTTCTTGAATGTTGTAAATGTCTGTTGGTTGCAAATTCACGTTTTCTAGAAGTAGTTGAACCTTCAATAACTGAATTTATCTTTAAATTATCTCCTATAATTTGAACTGCTGGGCTTATAAGTGGAATGGTCAATTCCTTGCCAGTTACTTTATGTAGTTACATTGTAGGAAATGTCAACCCTTTCTCAGGAATTGCTCATCTGGAAGCTCACTAAAAATATGTAGTTACTTTGCTGTGAAAGTTAACTTTTCTACAGGAATCTCGTCTATAGGCTATTCTAATGATTATAATAAGAAAAGAAAAGAAAAATAAAAGAAATGTAAAAGAAATAGAATTTTATCAAGAGAAACGTTTTCTATCCAGACCTGAAGTTACTAACAGTTTACTGAAATTGGTAACTAATTAATTTTAAAATGTTAGTTGGGTTTTGAGGATTTTTCAAGTGCAATAATTAAAGAATTTGGTTTTTTTTGAATTATTTAATATTTATTTCTTTTTGTGTGTATAGGAATGGTTTTAAGTGATAAATCTAAAGTAAGATACATTTTTTTGAAGAAAAAAGCTCTTTTTTTATACAACTTGTTGTAATACTAGTCTATGAACTTACACTTTTTTTCTTTGCTCAAATTTCGGTGAACTAAAGATACATTTTGATGAACTACAAGTTATTTTGCTGAACTATTGATTAATTTGGGTGAACTATTCATAATTTCGGCGAATTTCTATAAATTTCGGCGAATTTCTTATAAATTTCGGCGAATTTCTGTAAATTTCAGCGAATTTTGGAATGTTACAAAGTTCAGGGTATTGTGTAATTTGATCATTCTACTTTTTGTTATACTAATTGGATTATTTAATTGAATTGTAATATGTGATAATTGATTAAATAATAAATGATAATTTGAAATGATATTAATATACTAATTAATTATAGGAATTATAAAGGTAATTTCATGCTAATTAATAGCTAAAATTCTACTGGTAACATAATCTCCTCCTCAAGACTGAGTTCTGTCAAAGTCCAAGCACTATCTGTGATATTGAGATAGTGATCCAAAATAATTGAAGTAATTTGGTCTGAAAATTGTTGAAATTTCAGTTCTGTGAGTTTGCCAATGTATTGGACTTTTATTAGTTGCAGTATTAGATTTTGTAGAATATTTTCACAAGTATTAAACAAATCATAGAGTCTAAAAGCTGTTCTAAGTTTGTAGTGAGTGTTTGTTGATTCAGCTGCTGTTTTGAATTCATTGTAGATTTGTTTTTGTATAACTTCAAAAGTGAGATTTGTTGCTTTAAGTTTTAGTTTTCATTCATAAAATGTCTTTCCAATGTAAAAGTATTTATAGATAGGAGTGTGTTCATTGTTCTGTTCATTGAGAAGTAGTAGAAGTTTTTGTTGTATTGTAGCATTTGGTGGAATGTCAATAGGAGCAATTAAAAGATTTTCTTCTAGTGCTTGCTTCAAAAGTCTTGGTAACCTATTTTCAGAATGACTTTTTGTTTTTCTTTTATAGGGGTGATAGTTTTGTAAATGATTTGCTACTGGAGCTGTGGTTTCTTTCTGAATGTAATTAATTTGACTTCCATTAATCGTTATGGATAAGTCAGGAAGTGTTTTCAAGGTTAACATTAACTTTTAGAATATTTGTTGAATATTTCGGGGAATAATTATGATAAAATTAACTAATTATGAAAAAAAAGAATAAAAAAAATTATTTTTGGATATTGGGTTTTTATTTGTTTTTGGGTTTGGGTGTTTTTGTAATTATTTACTATTTTTGTCTTTGTGTTTTTATTAGAGAATTATTGTAAAATTTAAGTGTTCAAGTTTGGTTGTTGTTCTATTATAATTATTGATTTTAAATTTTAGGGAATATCTTCAGGATTAATTAAAGGGAAATGTGTACCAATTTGTGGAATTAATAGTTCAGGATTGTTTCTGGAATGATAGTGTTTCAATCTGTTTCTATGTACAACTTTTGCTAGTATTTTGTCATCAAGTCTTAACTTGTATGATCTATTGCCTAGAATTTCGTGAATATAAAATGGTCCATCCCATTTGTTTTCAAATTTCCCACTTCATTGTTTCTCAGCCTTAGTTCTGTGTAAGAGAACTTTATTTCCAACTTTAAATTTGTTAGTAATAGGTGGTAATTTGTTGTCATGTCTTTCTTTTTGTTAAGCTTGGGAATGTTCAATATGAGTTGCTGCTATTCTTCTTTTTCCTTCCAGTGTACTAAGAAGAGTATAGGCCCTTTTTTGGAGTGTTTCTTGAAAGTTTTCTTTATTGATTGGTTGTACTGGGTATGTTTCTACTGTGAAATTAATTGGTAATGTTGCTGTTTTTCCATAAGTAAAATCAAATAGTGTGTGTTTCATAGTATCTTGTTTTAGCATTCTGTATGCTAGTAACACTAATAGAATAAAGATATCTTATTCCTGCTTAAAGTCTGTTGAGACTTTGGCTAGAGATTTACACAATATTCTGTTGAAACGTTCTACAAGTCCATTTGTTTGAGGGTGATAAGGCAATGATAGAGATTTTTTGACATTAAACCGTTCACAAATTTCTTGTATCAAGTTGTTTACAAAATGTGTTCTTTGATCAGATAAAAGTTCAATTGGACATCTATGTCTACAAATAATGTCTTCATAAATGAAATTTGCTACTGATTTTGCATCTGCTCTTTGGATGGCTTTAGCTTCAGACCATTTGGTAAGATAATCTACTGCTACTGCAATATAGCAATTTTCTTGGGTTGTGATAAGCAATGGTTCGACTAAATCAATTCCAACTTTGTCAAAAGATTGTCCAATTTTAATTGGATTTAAAGGTTCTGTGGGGCAAGTTCCTCCTTTTCTTTGACAACTATCACAAGATTCTACATATTGTTAAATGTTTTTTTGCATATAAGGCCAAAAATAATGTTCAAGAGTTCTTTGAATTGTTTCATATCTTCCCAAGTGTACTGAAGATGGATCTGTGTACATGTTATATAAATTGTTTCTTTTTTATTCTCTTGTACTAATCTGAGTGGTTGGTTTGGGTTTCTGTGATTTTTATAATAGATTTTGTTGTGGTGTATGAAATATTGCTTTGATTGGTGTTGTAAACAATGTTTTTCACTTGGGGACCAATTTTCTGACATGGTAAGGGTCTCCAAATAGTTTTTAAGATTGCTGTAGTTTCTGGAATCTATTGTTGTTTGGTTATTTTGTTGGTAGGTTGGTAAGTTATGGTGGAATTGTTGTTGGTATTAGTCTTGTCTTATTCTTGAGAGACTATCAACATTGGTGTGTAGTTTTTCTGGTTTGTGATGTACAATGTATCTGTAGTTTGCTAGGAAGTTATTCCACCAAGACTGTTTGGCATTTTGTTCAGTTTTCTTTTTATTAAGCCATTTGAGGCCAATATTGTCAGTTATTATGTCAAATTCTTTTCCATTCTTCAAGTATTGTTGAAAATGTTTAAAAGCCCAGATAACTGCAATGGCTTCCAATTCAGTTGAGCCATATTTGAGTTTTGTTGGCTTGAGTGTTCTATTGGCATAGGCAATGACTTGTTTCTGGTCATTTTTATTTAATTGTAATAAGATGGCACTAAATGCTATATGTAAAACATCAGTGGCTAGTTGAAATTGTTTATTGAAGTTTGAATATGCAAGAACTGGGGCTGTTTTCAATCTTGTTTTGAGAGTTTTAAAAGCTTTCTGTTGTTCTTCTGTCCATTTGTATGGCACATTTTTATTGGTAAGATAATTGAATGGTTTGGCAATTTCTGAGAATTCTTTAATGAATTTCTGATAGTAGGAGGCTAATCCTACAAATCTTCATAGCTCTGTAGTATTTTTGGAAGTCTGAAAGTTTTTGACAGCACTGATTGTTCCTGGATTTGGTTTGACTCCATTTTTACTAACTATGTGTTCAAGAAAGATCAAGCTTGTTTTTCCAAAGTAACATTTTTCAATGTTTAACTTTAATTCTGCTTTCTATAATTATTGAAAAACTTCTTGCAGGTGAATAAGATAGGCTTCAAAGCTTGGTGAGTATACATTAGTGTCATCAAGATAGACAACTACTGATTGCCACAAAAGCTTTTCATATACAACATTCATGAGTCACTGAAATGTTGCTGGTGCATTGCAAAGTCCAAAAGACATAACATTGAACTCATAGTTTCCTCCTTGAGTAGTAAATACTGTTTTGGGTCGGTCTTTTGGGTCCATTTCAACTTGCCAGTATCCACTTTCCAAGTCCAAAGTTGAGAAGAACTTGGCTTTTTCTAAAACATTTAACATGTCATCAATTCTTGGAAGAGGGTAGGCATCTCCAATTGTCACACTGTTCAATTGGCAATAGTCAACACAAAATCTGATTTTTCCATTTTTCTTTTTGACAAAGACTACTGGTGAGGCCCAAAGACTTCTTGATGGTTAAATCAATCTGTTATTAAGCATTCTCTGAACTTCTTCTCTGATGAATTGATGACTGACAGGTGGCACTCTGTAAGCTTGTTGATGTTTTGGTGGAGCATCTCCTATATGGATCTAATGTTGAACAATATCCATTTTTCCCAAGTCATTGTTGTCTTTTGCAAATATATCTGCAAATTCAGCTATCAATTGTTTTAATTGTCTTTGTTGTTGAGGTTCTAAGAAATCCATGTTAATACGAAAGAGTTTTTTTCCAAAAGATGGTAGTTTTCAGTGGTGGAAATGATATTTGGATTTGGGAGTAGAGTGTGCTTTACAATTTCGATAAAATTAGAAACAATTTGAGAGTTTTCATCTTGAAAGATATTGCTGTGTATGATTCCAATTTCTAATTTGTTTAATAAGACAATAGGGTAATTATTGGGGTTGTAGAATATAACTCAAAATTTTTTCATTCTTTTGGGAATATAAACGTTTGGAATTGATATTTCATGCTTTAAACAAATTTGTTTATTGGATTCAAAAATTTGTTGGATAGTAGTGGGTTTTGAGCAAGTGTAAATTTTGTGATGTTCTCCAAAAGGTGAAATGGTAATTGGTTGTAGAAGTTGAAGAATCTGGTGAGATTCATTTTGTATATTAAGAGCTATGTTTACTGGTATTGTAAATCGTCCAGTTGAACCAAAATCTTGCATTCCTCTTTTACTTTTCCCTAATTGTTCTCTGTTATTAACTGATTGTAAACCCAAAATGTGGATTAGGGGTAGGTAAATTGCTTGGGCAATTTTTTCAGCATGTTCAATCTTGAATGGTTTGTCTGTTTTATTCTGCAACATGATAGTAATGTCTCTAGTATATCTTGCATCTATAATTCCTCCTCTAACATTGATTCCTTTGCTTGCCAATAATGATCTGGATGCAATTTGAACCATTGCTCCAGGTGGAATTTCAAGAGCAATTTTGAGATTGATTTTTGTTAAAGATTTTGGTTGGAAAATTAAAGTGTCTTTGTCAGAATATCTTAGGTCATATCCTGCATCAATTTCGTGGGCTTTTTCTGGTTTTATTCCTTTTCCATTGTTGTTAAAGTATTTAAGTTGTATAGCAGGCTGGTTTTCAGTAAGATAGATTGGTGTCATTGCAATTTCTTTTTTTGTTTCTGGTTTCCCAAATTCAATTTCTTCTTGGTCATTTTTACTAGGCAGGGGAATGCTAAGAGCATAGCATTCTGGACACCATTTTTCATCACAAAGCATGATGCATTCTTTATACAATTGAATGTTCATTTGCTCTAATCCTTGAATTTAAGCTTCTTGGGTCGAGTATGTGTGGCTCACAATTTGGTAGTAGGTTTCTATTTCATCTTCATAATCAAATCCAGTTAATTCCATAGTATATTCAATGTATTCAGCTTCTTTTATTTGGCAGACATTTTCTTGTGTGGCTCCATTGATCAATGCCATTGCTAAGTCAAAAATCATTTCAGCATTATGAGGGTAGTGATAAAGTTTATTGAGAGCACTGTTGTATGTGATGTCAAATGGTGTTCCTCTTCTGACTTTTTCCGAAATTGATAGAGCATATTGACAGGTTTGATTACATACTCCTCCTCTCATTGCAACATCAATCCAGTTGCATTTTTCTGGTAGCATATCTTCACATGTAAGGCAAAGTGTATTGTCCCATTTTCCACTTCTTTTTGGAGATCCAAATCATTCTCTATGGCATGCTTTACAAAAATAACAGGTACAAGTTTCATATTCTTTTTCTGGAGAAATACATGCTTTCATTGATGAAAGTTTCTTGTTGCAATCTTTGTATTTAAGTAGAATATAGAGTGGTTGTTTCTGTGGTTCTGGTGTAGAATATCTAACTTTCTTCCATTCTCTTGATTTTTCAAAAATCTTCTGTTCTGTTTCTTCAGCCCAATTGGATGTTGATCCAAGAGCCATGTAGGTTTCAGTAAGTGGCATTTCTTTCTCCTCTTCAAATTCAAATACTGGGGCTTTTTCTGATTGTTTGTTAAAAGTATTACAAGTAGCAGGTACTATAGTGTATTGTTCTTGGTATGAGATTTTTAATTCCTGAGTTTCCCAGTCCAAGTTTGCATTGGCCTTAAGAAGCCAATTATTTCCAACTAAAGCTTGGTATTGAGGTGCATCTATGACTAGAACTTTGACTGGAATGGTGATTCCATCAATAGTGAATGAAAAATTGTCAATTTCTCTTACTGGTGTCTTCTTTATACCATTAGCTGTGACAATAACTGTTTGAGCTGGTCTGTCTACGTTTTGTTTGAGTTGTTGCATCAGTTGGTAAGTGATGATACTTCCAGCCAATCCACTGTCTAGAATTAATTAGATGGGTTTTTCTTCTACTGTAGCTTTAGTGTACATAACAGTGATAGCTTTTTGTTCATTAGCTGCTGCATTATTAAGCAAAAATGGTGATTTATTTACTTCAAATTCAAATGGAAATATATCTGAAAGGTTGGCATTTTGGGCAATTTGAGCTGATGGAATAGTGTTGTTGGAAGGGTTTGATCTGAGTGTTGCAACTTCACCTTCAGAAAGTGCAGATTGTTGAAAATCCGATTCCTCTGGTATTGTAAGATAACTGGGTTGAGTGTGATAGTGATTGGGTCTTTGCTGACCAGAATTTCGAGGAACCAACTGGTTATTTGAATTAATTCTGTTGTTGTTATTTTGAAATTGATTTTGGGGTGTGAATTGGTTATGTTAAACCAATTTTCTTGCTGGTACTTGATATTGTTGAGTGGGTGGTGTTTGATATTGCTGAATTGGTAAAAGTTGTTGATATTGTTGTTGAATTGGTTGTGGAGCTGGTTGATAATAGCTGTTTTGAATTTGTGGTCTCGGTGAATAATAAGTTGGTAGTAAGGGTTGGTAATAAAATTGTTGTGGTAAAGAGTAATATTGATTACTCCTGTTTTGTTGGTTTCTTTGTAATTTCCTACAATCTCATTTCCAGTGTTCTGGAATTTCACAGTAATGACAATTTTGAGGTTGGTTGTTGGATGGTGATCCATAATTGTTTTGGTTGCATCATTGTGGGGGTTGATATCTTTGCAGTTGTTGTTACTGTTGTTGTTGGTTTGTGAAGTAGCTTTCAACTTTTTTTGTGAGTTGGTCTATTTTTTTTTTAGCTGCTGAGCTGGTTTCTCCAATTGCAAGGTTTACAAGCTTGGTGTGATTTGCTTCTTTTATTGCTATTTCATAGCTCTTTGCATGTCTAATAGTAGTTGCTAAGTCTGCTGGAGCATGTTGTTACAGGTGATTATTTCTGTTGTGGAATTGAATAACAAATCCATAACTTGGTGCTCAAAAGCTAATTTCGTGGATGATGTGCAGAAGGTATGATATCTGAAGGTTTTGGTTGATCTGAAGGTTTTGTTGTGGAGTTTTTTGTATAATGGACAGAAATTCAATAAGGTTGATAGTGGTTGTATCCTCAAGTGGTTTTCCCAATTTCTTTTTCAGCGTGGTAGCCGGATTTAGTCTGGCAGTTGTGCCCTTCTGATAAGCTATCCGATAATATATATAAAGTCTTACCCTTATTTCTGGGTCTTTTACCAGACTATCTTTGACATCAATAACTCAGTGCTTAATCTTTTAATCAATTAGTATACAACAACAAAAATCAAAGAAAGAAAGGAAATAAAATAAAGAAAATAAAAATAAAAAAAATAAAAAAAATAAGCCAAGACAATTTGGTCCATTAGTATCTCATCAATAGCCGTGATCAAGAGCTATTGTTCCAGCATAGTTAAGTAGCAATTACTATCAACATGAAGTATTGATAGTGAATAGTGAATTGAGATATGGAATAATTATTTATTTGATAATTGGTTTTTTGGCTAAGTATTCTGTGGTATCAATTCTGTCTTTTCTATTTCTAACACTACTGCTATATATACATAATTGGGATTCCTCAATTTCTCAATTCTTCATGACAGAAATCCTGGAATTCCTCATTGGGAATCCTGAAATTCCTGGAATTCTGCAATTCCTAAGAGAAATCCTAGAATTTCACATTTACTATGCTTACTTCTGATTGGCTAATAATTATGCTAATATATTTCCTATATTTCTATGAGTAACAATGTGAACGGACTTTTTTAATCAGTTTGTCTTTTAACTCTGCTATAAACTGATCCAGAATTTGAGCATTAGAATAGTAGTCATTGGTTTCCAATTGTCAGATTTGTCTGAGAAGTTTGTTAAATCTTTCAAGATAGGTCATAACAGTTTCAGATGTTTCTTGCTTGATATTGTGAAAGTGGTTTCTAAAAGTGATAGAAGTGTTGTTGTCAGTGAATTGTTGTAGAAAAGCATCTTTGAATGCTTGCCAGTATTCAAATGATTCTTCTAAGTTTTTAAACTATTCTTCTGCAGTTCCTTGGAGAAAGTATGGAATTGCTTTGAGCATTCTTGCTGCATTCCAACCATTTACATCTCCTGCTTTTTGAACTTTGTCAAGCCATTCTTAAGGACTGGTATCATTATTTTCAACTGTGAATTCTGAAATCTTTGCAATATAAGCAGTTGCCATTTTCTCTTTATTTTCTGTGGTTTCTCCTTGTTCTGATTTAGTTTTTTCACTTTCCAAATTTTCTGAATGATCCCTTTTATTTTTCTGCAAGTATTTAATAATATTGGTGCTTGTTGATATAGATTCCTGCTGTTGAGTAGGATTTTTAGGTGACTGAAAATCTTCTGGTCTGGAGAAATGGTTAAGTGGTGAATTTGGTGTTTGTAGTCGAGCAAGTGAAATTGGAAATAGTGTGATAGAAAGTGGTAATTTGACACTGGTTCTTTGTTCAGGTGTTTGCAAGTATTTGGCAGTTGTTTTTGGTAGTATTGGAGTGTTTGGAGTGGTTTTTGAGTGTTGTTTCACTTTTTGTTTGCCTTTGTTGCCTGTTTCTGTTTCTGATTCAAAGTCAAAAGAGTATTTAGACTGTACTGAGTATTTTCTTCACAATATTTGATAATGTTGTAATTGAGTTCTTGAAAGTAGGTAGCAAGTGTTTCACTGTTAAGATCTTCAGTTTCCAATTGTGAATAGTATACTAGATTATTGTAGAGGTTGCTTTTTACTTCTAAAATGTTGTAATTTCCAAGAAAATAATTATTGATACAATTTTCAATGTATTGGTAGAGTGTTTTTTCAACAATTTCAATTCTGTTTGGGATGTTGAATCTCTGCTTGCAATGAGTGTAAATTGACTGATAATATTCTAGAGTTGTTGTGTCTGGTGTGGTCACCACTTTGAAGTTTGTTGTTTGCTGTATTATTTCTGTGGGAGAGCACCAAATGTTATTGGAGATTTTTGGTCTCTTTTCTTGAATGTTGTAAATGTCTGTTGGTTGCAAATTCATGTTTTCTAGAAGTAGTTGAACCTCTAATAACTGAATTTATCTTCAAATTATCTCCTATAATTTGAATTACTGGACTTATAAGTGGAATGGCCAATTCCTTGCCAGTTACTTTATGTAGTTACATTGTAGAAAACATCAACTTTTTTTTAGGAATTGCTTATCTAAAAGCTCATTAAAAATGTGTAGTTACTTTGTTGTGAAAGTCAACTTTTCTACAGGAATTTCATCTGTAGGCTACCCTAATAATTGTAATAAGAAAAAAAATGAAAAATAAAAGAAATGTAAAAGAAATAAGATTTTATTAAGAGAAACGTTTTCTATTCAGGTCTGGAGTCACTAACAGTTTACTGAAATTGGTAGCTAATCAATTTTAAAATGTTAGTTGGGTTTTGAGGATTTTCCAAGTGCAATAATTAAAGAATTTGGTTTTTCAAATTATTTGATATTTATTTCTTTTTGTGTATGTAGGAATGATTCTAAGTGATAAATCTAAAGTAAAATACATTTTCTTGAAGAGAAAAGCTCTTCTTTTATACAACTTGTTGTAGTACTAGTCTATGAACTTGCACTTTTTTTCTTTGCTTAAATTTCAGCAAACTAAAAATACATTTTGATGGACTACAAGTTATTTCACTGAACTATTGATTAATTTGGGTGAACTATTTATAATTTTGGCAAATTTCTATAAATTTCGGCGAATTTCTTATAAATTTTGGCGAATTTCTGTAAATTTCAGTGAATTTTTGAATGTTACAAAGTTCAGAGTATTGTGTAATTTGATCATCTTACTTTTTGTTATACTAATTGGATTATTTAATTGAATCATGATATGTGATAATTGATTAAATAATAAATGATAATTTGAAATAATATTAATATACTAATTAATTATAGGAATTATAAGGGTAATTTCATGCTAATTAATAGTTAAAATTCTACTGGTAACACCAAGTACAGTCACAGAGAGCTTGCCTTTGAACAAAAGCTGTACCAAAACAACCTGACCAGACACCTCCTCAATCTTAGACATATGTTGAGCCAGAGAATTGTTCATAATAACAGCCACTCCAGCACCAAGAAAACTTTCCTCCAAACCTGACGTGAAAATATGCACATCTTCAAACTTATTAGCAATCCATGACTTAATACTGGACCTCAATTTAGTTTCTGTGACAAAAGACACCAAATTACCAAAATTCACATACCAACCTACAACATCCACTTGCTTGGCAGGAATATTAATACCCCAGACATTATATGTACTAAATTTTCAAACTAACTCACTCATTGAGAGACAATAGGAGCTGGTGAACCCAAATCAGAACACAAACAATCCAACTTTTCCAAAACTAACTCAACTGACACTTTCAAAGCCACCAATTTAGATTCCAATCCACCCACCTTGGAGGTTAAAACCTTAGAACTACTTAAGCTAAGATCATTAATTGTGTCTGCAACAATTACAGGAGGAAGGATGAGAGATGCCAGCGTATCATCTATGGCCATATCTGAATCTACAACAGAGTTCAAAAGTGCCAGAATGACTAGATGTAAGACAGATGACTTGGATACCAGAGGCACCAATTCCACAAAACTTAGCTTCTTCATAATTTCAGACATCTGATCTGCCAAAAGTTCCAGAGACCTTTCTAAGACCACCAAATAATCACTTAAGCCAAAGAAGACTGTAAATGTAGGAGAAGAAATACTACCAAGACCTAAGAGTCCATGAAAAGAGAAATTAAGACCAGATCCAGAGTGAATACTACTAGAAGACTTAGAGAGTGAGACTATTTGGGCCCAAAATTTGCCACCAAAAGCAGCAGAGCAAGATATTGAAACACATTTTTTTTCATACAATTTAACAAGCTGAAAACAAACTTCCTCTAAAGCACTCTTTTTGTATGATCCCTTAGATGATGGCAGCATAATTACATCTGGTATAACACATTTAAGAGCCAAATGTCCAAAATGCCCACACTTTTCACAACAAACCAAATCTATTCTAGCCCAAGAGAGTTTCATTCTATTGAAAATAGGTTTTATGTAAAAGACAAATTCTAGATCATCATCAAAGACAAAACTGACTACCACACAATGAATTCTATTACCAGTTTTTATGGACCTATTTATGATGCATGTTTTCTTATCAGCCTTTTCTAAAAGATTGCCCAAATCATAAGCAGTTGTTCCCACAGATAGAGTAAACAAAAATGCTCTTAACCAATCCTTAGATGTCTAAGTTTCATAATTTTTTACTGCTTTGGCTACATGCACAGAATTTTTACCAATCAGGAATGATCACTTTGAGGCCAACAAATCAGCTTGGTTTATTTCAGCAAACTCTACCACAGTCTTTTGCCACATTCCAATTAATTGAATTTTGATCGACTTAATTTCCCCAAATTCAGATACTGCAGTGATGATCATATTCTTAGGTGTATTCATGGGAATTTCTTTGATTATCACAGTTCGATCTGACCTCATTTCTTGTTTCTTAAGATCGCTGTTTATGACGATCCCTATTTCTTTGGCCAATGATACAGTCTTTATCATGCTCTTTTCAGAAGTAAATGTAGATTGAATAATCTTCTTAAATTTTGAGGGCCCCCCCCAAAACCATTGACTGATGAAAAATTTTTTCTAATTAACTGAGTTTTTGCCATTACCAATTTTCTTTCCACAGCTGAGAGATTAATATCCAAAACAAATGACTTTTTAACTGACACTTCCACAGGAGTCTTAATAATCTTTGAGTCAATCTACTTCTTTTCAAAAGAGATAAGCAAGCGAGAAGAAAGCACAACTTTATCATTATTCATATGAAAGTTAGAAGAGCTGAGCAGAGAACCAAAACCAGCACCAGTGTTAACTCACTTTGCCTTGGATGTAGTAGCAGCTGAGCCCAAAAGAGATCCACTATTTGCTCCAGACATGCTAACATCCTTATCCTCACCAGATAAACTCTTCACATCAGAATAAACACTATTACTGGATCCAAATTTGCTTAAGGATATATCTCTTTCATCACCAAAGTGTTTAATATTGCCAAGAACAATTTTCTTTTTCTAAGAAAAGGAGCCACCAGCAGAATCATGAAAAGTGCTCTTAGAAGTCTTCTTTTTAGATGTGATGCTACTAGCAGTAATTTCCATATCTACGAAAAATGGGTTATTATTAGGTAAAAAAATATTAATATAGACTAAAAAACAAAAAAACTTCTTTTTACAGAAAATACGCTTTTTGAGGATTTTTGGAGGTAAGAGAAAAAGAAGTTTTTTTTTAAATTTATAATTATACTTGTTTTATTTTTTTAATTTTGTTTAATAATTAAGATATATAATTATTTTTAATTCTTAAAAAAACTTAAATATTGTAATTATTAAAATTATTATATTGAAAAAATATCATATTTAATAAGAAATTCATAAATATTAATAATATTTCAAGTATTAAAATCTTAATTATTTGGTTTTTAATTATAATATATATATATTTTTTTTTAGGTTTTTATTATATTTGTAATTGGTTTTAGAATTTTTAAAATTTATTTTATTAATATTAAGCTTTATATAAAAACTGTTATTTTTTTGGTATTTTTTTTTATTGTTTTTTTATTGTTTTTTTTGCTATTGCTATTATTGTTAATTCTTTAATTAACTTTTTTGGAATTTAAGCCAATTAAATTAACTTTTTTAATTAAATTTATTGTTAAACTTATTAATATTCTAGTTTTTTTAATTGTTAAATTAGTTAAAATTTTTTGTTTTATATGTTAAATTTAAAAAAAATTGTATTATAATAAAAAAAAAGATTGTTGGTTTTAAAAAAGTTATTTGTTTTAAAATAAAATATAGATTTTAAGATAATAATATAAATATTTTAAATAATAATATTATTAATTAAAAGATATTTAAACAAATAATAGTTTTTTAAAAGCTTTAAATATTTAATATTAAGTTAAATATTAATAATAATATTAAATAAACAAGTAATATAATTAATAATAATAATAATAATAATATATTAATCACTTATATATATAAATGTTTTTTAAAATAGGTTTTTTATTAAATTCAATATAATTTAGTTTAAACTAAACTTATATTTGGTTATATATAAATTATGTTTAATTTAGTTTATTATATAATATTAAATAATAATTAAGTTTTGTATATTAATTAATAATAAAAATTTAATATAAAAAATTATTAATAAAATTTAAAATAAAAAATTGGTTATTTTCTTTATGAATAAATATTAAATATTGTTTTTAATAAATTTATTAATTTTAATAAAATAAAGCACTAAAACTGTTAATTTTTTTTTGAAATTAATTAATTGTTATTATAATTATTTTTTTAAATTGATATTTTTGTTTATATAATTAATTATAAGTTTTTTTTACATAATAATCTTATAATTTTGGTTTAAAATTTAAAATTGTCTAATATAACATAATGTAATTTTAACCAATTTAAGTGATTCATCATGTGTAAAATATACAGATTATATATTATATAAAATATGTACATATATTATAAAATAGATTGTAAAAAACATTCAATAAAACATATTATTTTAATAATAGTTTTTATAATAAAACTTAATATTTATAATATTATTTATTTGTAAAAAATGAATTTAAAAATAACATGTTTAAAACCAATCTATATTGTTAACTTTATTACAAAGTCTGGAGTATTGTATTTTTCGAGGTTTATTTAATTCAACAAAAAGATACAGATATTGAAAAAAAGGTTTAATTTTTTATGCAGATGGATTGGTGTTTTGTTCTTTGATTGAAAGAAGTGAAATCTAAAATATTCCAAAGGATCAGATCCAGGTGAGTATCATTAATTTTCCAAATAATGCTTATTTCATTCTGGGGCGTGCGAAAATAGAAATGAGACCGATTCTCCATTATGAGTCCGACGGATTGCTGTAAACAAGAATACATCGAGTTAAACCAAGTCAACTAAAAAACTTAAATGGTCAAATTCAATTACCTTCAGCCAGAGTTCCTGAAATATCAATAGTTTGTAGTTTAGGACAGATAGATTTTTTGTCTTCGTGTGGAATAGTATTTGTAACGACTACCCTTTCTAAACTAGATTCATTAATGACATCAATTGCCTTCCCCGAGAGTATTCCATGGGCCACAATAGCATATACTTTAAGAGCCCCATTTTCTTTGAGGGTCGAAGCTGCCAAGGCTAATGTCCCGCAAGTATCTGCCATATCATCTACCAATATTGCAACTTTCCCACGAACATCACCTACCAACACCATGCGTGAAACTTCGTTTGCTTTTTTGCGCTCTTTGTGAATTAACGCAAAATCTAAATTGAGACGATCAGCAATTGCTGTGGCTCTAGAATGAAGAATGAGTTCTGTAATCGAAATCCCATAAAATGATCCACATATATGAATGAATCTGAATTCACCTTTTGGCTCCTCCAGCATCAGGAGATACAATTATAGAATTTTTCCAATCAGGGATCTCTGTTTTGATATATTTCAACATTGAAGGTTCTGAATATAAATTATCTACAGGCACGTTAAAGAATCCTTGAATTTGACTGGCATGCAAATCCATCGTAATAACATGGTTCGCTCCAGCGACAATTAACATATTGGCAACTAATTTTGCAGTTATCGGTGCCCTTGACTTGTCTTTTTTGTCCTGCCTAGCGTATGGAAAACAAGGTATAACGGCTGTAATGCGTCGTGCTGAGGCAGTTTTGCAGGCATTGATCATAATAAGTAGTTCCATTAAATTGTCGTTGATTTCACCACATCCAGACTGAATTATGAATACATCTTCGTCTCGAACAGACTCGCCAATTGTGACGCAAGTTTCTTGATTGCTGTATTTTAGCACAACTACCTTGCCAAGCTCTATGCCTATTCGGCTGGGTGAAAGAAGATAAATAAGATCTATTTTTGTGTATTTGGGTTGCACGGAGCCAGTTATAAGATTTATGGCTTTGGACAAATAATTATGAGATATCTACCGTGCCACAAGCTTTGCAAGTTCAACGTGAGAGTTACCAGAGAAGATTTTGATTGAATTTGAATACATGGGTTTTCAGGAGGTGAAAGTGAGTGCAATAATGCTATAACAAAAGTCTTAATTACCCTCCGTGGTAAATATAATAAATGAAGAGAATGAGAACTAAACCAATTAAAAAAAACAGATTAGTCATTTTGAAAAAAATAAAATTTAGGTATTATTAAAAATAATATTATAATTGATTAAACTAAAAAATATGATTTTATAATATAACAAATAATTATTATATAAATTGCAATTTAAAACATTAATATATTTTATTTTATTTATATTTATTAAATTAATTATAAAAAATTATGTTCAACGTTTTTGGGTTTGGTTGGAGGTACAAGTGGCTAGTCATATGTCGAAAATGCGTGGTCCACGTTTAATGATTAATCAACATTAATCATGTTTGCTTAAATTTATATTATTTAAGTATTGAAACGATAATGTATGGGAATTTTCGCATCCATTTATTATTCTATGGCTCTGATAGTTCAACGAGTATAGGAGCATATTCTCCTTCCTCTGCTTCGCTTTCACTTGTAAGATCAACAATGTCCCATTTAAATTTTTGCTTAAGAAATTCCTGAAATTTATCGAATTTACTTTGTAACCTTTTTAGCGATGATGTTGAAGACAAATCAGCAACTTCTGAAATATTGTGTCGGAATATCTAGAAAAAAAGACCGAGACATGAAATCATCAAATTTATTAATGTTGTGAAAAAACTCAAGTATAATTCTTCGATCAAACTAACCGTGAGCATTTTTGCCAAGAAATTATTTTCTGTAACAACATCCAAAAAGAAATCATCAGGACACACTTCCAGTTGATGCCTCAAGACATCTTCAAAGAAATAATAATCTTTCAGTCTATAATGGTAAAAAGTTTATCGCTTCAACAAAACGTACCAAGAAACTCCAGAAAAAGGGTTTCAGCATACGATTCTAAGGCATCTCGAGATCTAAATAAAATTTGTGATAGATTCTTCCATTGCAAAAGACCAGCATAATTTTGCGCCAAAAGAAGACAAACAAAAGCCAATTGCAATTCACCGAGTAATTCTTTATAATCTAATTGAAAAATTAGATGAGCAAATTTCCAATTTTCTCGATGGACAAAATGTGTAAAAATGAACATACTATTATTATATTTTTTGGCTAATATTTCAGATAGAAGCCAACTTTTGTCCTGACTATATTTTGTTATCTCTGGCCCAACGGCCTCAGGCCTCCAACTCCTCTTTAAATCGAAATTTGTGAACATAATTTTTTCATCCCGAAATTGGCAATGATGGCTATCGCTCTGGGAGAGTTCTTCTTCATCTAAAGTTGAACATGAAATGTTGCTGATTTTTCCTTCCATAGGTAATACCTTGGAAATTAATTCCGAGGTTATATAATTGGTAAGCTTAACCCATTTCTGGTAAGAGGTGGGCGGAGAAAGAGGATATAGTCCCAAGTATTGATCCAATCGACGCATATCTGCTCAAAGCTTACATGAATCAACTTGGGTAGCTAAAAAAAGAGAAATCCAAGTGGGCTCAAGGATTTACCGGCTTTCAGTCTTTCATTTAATTCTTGATCAATTTGTGAACTATCTTTGAGGTCTTCCTGTAATGGATCCCATTCCTTAATAACAACCTAGGAAAGTGAACAAAATCTTGATAAATTATATAGAATACTGTCACAAAGACAGCTTTGAAGCACCTACCTCCTTTGATTCATAAAATTTAAAAAACCCGGTCCTTAAACCTGAAGTTCTAGACGTATCTGCTGCACTGAAGCGGGACGAGTATATCAATGGAAAACTTCTTCCTAATTGAGGATAATACAAAAATAAATACCTGTAATATACATAATGTAGACCTGGGGGTATAATCTTCACACCCATGAACTTCGGTCCTATCTCCCAGCTGTTATAGTCTATACCAAACTTCAGAAAATGTATCAAGCATTAGTATATAGCCCTCCCATAAAAATCCAAGATTAAGTATTCAACCTCTAAGCCTTGGGGTGCGTTTAAAAAAATAAGGAAGGCTCCTTTCTCAAATAAAGCTTGAACAACTTCTTGCTCCATTTCAACAAGTGTCAAGAAACCTTAGTGCGATTCTCACATTAAATTTTGTCCAATCAAACGTTTTCTACATATGAATTCGCTTTTTATCATTGACTCAACAATTTATTGATATTAAAATTTCGTTGTTAGCAAGTTAACAATCAAAGGATTTAGATAACGACAGATGTCAAAGATTTGATTGATGAAATGTAAAAGTGGTATTTTCAAACATTTTCGCTACTAAGATTATTAATTTCAAATTGGAAATATCAACATCCTTTAATAAAGTCCTTTTTTTTAGTGGCGAGACATTATTTAGGAACCAAGTCTTCAATTCAGGAAAAGTGATACATAAAAAGCAAAAAAGGAATAAATTTATATAATTATCATCTAACTGAAGGTGAGAAAATATATAATATGTACTACTATTTATAAGGGGTTGTCTCTAAACCATTATTTTAGACGCTCAATAGCTAATAATCCCAATTTCGTAACAAGGATAGTAAATGTTCTTGGTAGTGTCAACCATTGAGGGATAGTCGAGTTAAAATTGGTTCAAATTAATCCACTTCTTCAATCGTTGGACCAGTCTCGTCACCTCCACCTGCGCCAGGGAATCCACCCGGAGCACCACCAGGGAAAGCTCCACCAGCACCAGGTGCACCAGCCGCTCCATATAATTTCATCATAATAGGGTTCGCTATCTCTTCCAGGGATTTTTGCTTATGTTCGTATTCTTCTTTCTCAGCTTCGTGATTTTGATCAAGCCAAGTGATCGCTTCTTGAATAGCATCCTCAAGTTTCTGCTTATCAGCGGGTTCAAGTTTGCTGGTAACTTTTTCGTCCTATTAGACAGGAGGGAAGAGTGTTCGAATAAGGCGTTTAATAAAAGTGCAAAAGTTTGGTCAAAAATTTACCTGTAATGTGTTCCTAAGGTTGTATGCGTAGCTTTCCAAACTATTTCGAGCTTGAATTTTTTGGGCAACCTTTTCATCTTCAGCACGATATTTTTCGGCATCGGAAACTGAATTCGAAATTGATAAGTTAGAAGACTTAAAACTATTAGTTTACAGCTTCCATGCTTGATGTACTTACCCATCCGATCAATTTCCTCTTTTGACAAACGACCCTTGTCATTTGTGATAGTAATTTTGTTGGAGCGGCCAGTAGTCTTATCCACCGCAGATACCTACAATGAACAGTGAAGGGTATTGAGAATCATGGCTGAAAGCAAAGAGAGTCAAGCAAAAGAGAATTTAAAGATCATCATGACTAACATTGAGAATACCGTTAGCATCAATATCAAAGCAAACTTCAATTTGAGGTACTCCTCGAGGAGCTGGGGGAATGCCAGTCAACTCGAATTTCCCTAGTAAATTATTGTCCTTAGTTCGTGCTCTTTCACCTTCGTAGACTTGAATAAGTACCCCAGGTTGATTATCAGAATATGTCGAAAACACTTCAGACTTCTTGGTTGGAATAGTCGTATTACGTTTGATTAATGGTGTCATGACACCACCGGCAGTTTCGATACCAGTAGATAGAGGAGCAACATCGAGAAGCAATAGATCTTGAGTTTTCTCTGAAGTATCCCCAGATAATATAGCAGCTTGAACAGCAGCACCATAAGCAACAGCTTCATCTGGATTGATGGACTTGTTGGGTTCTTTACCACTGAAGAAATCTGATACCATCTTTTGAATCTTTGGGATACGTGTAGAACCACCAACCAATACGATTTCGTGAACAGCAGCTTTATCAATTTTTGAATCACGCAAAACTTTTTCGACAGGTTCCATTGTTGATCTAAATAAATCTTGATTAAGTTCTTCAAAACGTGCACGTGTCAATGAGGTATAGAAATCAATTCCTTCAAACAAAGAATCAATTTCGATAGATGTTTGGGCAGAAGCCGATAAAGTACGCTTCGCACGTTCACACGCAGTTCGAAGACGTCGTAATGCACGTGCATTAGTTGTCAAATCTTTCTTGAATTTTCGCTTGAATTCCTGAACAAAGTGATTCACAAGACGATTATCGAAATCCTCCCCACCAAGATGGGTGTCACCGGCAGTTGCTTTGACTTCAAAGATACCCTCTTCAATAGTAAGCAAGGAAACATCGAAGGTACCACCACCTAAATCAAAAATAAGCACGTTCCTTTCACCAGCTACCTTCTTGTCCAAACCGTAAGCAATGGCTGCAGCCGTTGGTTCGTTGATTATGCGTAGGACATTGAGACCAGAAATCATTCCGGCATCTTTAGTAGCTTGGCGCTGGGAGTCATTGAAATAGGCAGGTACCGTGATAACCGCATTGTTTACTTTGGTGCCTAGAAAGGCCTCGGCCGTTTCCTTCATCTTTGTTAGTACCATTGATGAAATTTCTTCTGGGGTGAAATGTTTCTTTTCTCCTTTATATTCCACTTCAATATAAGGTTTTCCAGCTTTGTCAAGGACTTTGAAAGGCCAGTGCTATAATATCAATGTGATAGATTTGGGGCGAGGTTAATGTGAAATTTATACGTTATTTTTAATACAATTAAAACCCGAGTTATCAGCAAAGGTATTGCTAGAAGCCCTTGAGAGTTATAAATAAGGAGGTGAAATAGAAACAAACCTTCATATCAGATTGGACTTCAGGTTCGTTAAAGCGACGCCCAATAAGTCTTTTTGCATCAAAAACAGTATTGTAAGGATTCATAGCAACTTGGTTTTTAGCGGCATCACCAATTAGACGCTCAGTATCTGTGAAAGCGACGTATGAAGGGGTCGTACGGTTTCCTTGATCGTTTGCAACGATTTCTACTCTGTCATTTTGCCACACTCCTACGCACGAGTAGGTCGTACCGAGGTCAATACCCACTATTAATAAGGTTAGATATTGGGAAAAATTCTTTTAGTACAAACAAAATTTAAAGTATGATCTTTAATTCAGCGTTTGAGATTTACCAGCTTTGCCTTCGGCCATATCTGGTTATAAAGTTATAAGATTGTCAATGATATTTTAGCTTGATAACTAAAAGGGTGTTTTAATTTTGGTTTATCAAGATAGAAATCAGAAAAATTTCACGAAAACAAGATTTTCTACAAAATAATTTGTAAAGGTTATTTATGAAAAAAAAGTGGCCTCTTTATATCGTTGTGGTGCTATACGACATCTTTTTTCTAGCAAGTTCCATCTACCTTAATTTGATATCCTTCCTTGGGATTTTTAGCTCTCCGTGTATCATCAATCAACGCGTGTATATCAACAAGTATTATCATCGATCCAATGTTCCGACATAAGGAATTGTCTCACAAAGAAAATCTAGCATGTTCTATTACTTGCAAGATTATTCTTGCATGATCGGGAAATGTTTGGAAAAAGATGATGGGATGCGTAAGCCTCGAATGTGATTTTTGATCAGATTAGCGCATTATCGGTAATAACGATGACTGATACCGTTAATAACAGATTGGAGGAAAATCAGCACTTTAAACTACTATTAAGCTTATCATGATCACATTAATAACTACCAGTAGAAATTTATCGTAATCTGACCAAAAGCACAGTATATTCGTTACTCAAAATTTCTCACATTTTAAACTCCATGAATTTAAAAGAATGCTTCGTAATGGAGCTAAATGGCGCTAAAATAATACCATATAAATATCCAACCAAATCAAATCGATGGATTAAAAGACATAAATAAACGAAATCAATATATCTATCTGAAAAGTATGATGTTAACACTCGTTTAAATTCTTAGCGGTCGACTAGCAAAACTTGTTCAATAGATTCATCCGCTTCGGCTCTTGATCTTTCTAAAAGGCCGGCTAGGCTGTTGCTTCTTGAATGGCTCGTAAGGTTGTTGATCATCTTAACAGCATCCACCGCTTTCCTAAAGGTTCGGCGAGCATCAAAATTCTGACGCACATTAGGCCCAAGGTCACGATTAAGAACACCAGCGGGACTTGGCGGTATTGATTTCAGCCATATGTGTTGAAGAGATTGTTCAGCTGTTAAGCGATTGTTTGGATCAATGGTTAACAGCTGATTGATGAAATCTTTAGCTATGGGAAGAAATTTAATATAATTGAGTCAGCAAACTGAAATATTTAAAAAACCATTGAAAAAAAGATATTTAATTACCATTCTTAGAAATTCCCTCCCAATATTCTGGATCGAATCGGTAATCAGCAGTCATAATGGCCTGCATCTCTTCTACGCTATTGTCACGGTCAAATGGCGTATACCCACAAAGCAAAAAATATGTAATCACTCCAATTGCCCACAAATCTACTGGCTTTCCATGACCAGATTTCTTGAAAATTTCCGGTGCCTATTTTGAGGAAAAAATAGAAATTTTTATTCAAACTAAATTGTACTATTTAATGAAAATATATCATTCCCATACCATATAACTAGGCGTACCACAGGTGGTTGTCAGAACATGAAATTTTTCCGAATCAATGATCCTAGAAAGACCAAAATCGGCGATCAAGAGATCAGAATCCTCTGCTTTTGTTCTAAAGAGAAGGTTTTCGGGCTTAAAAAGTGAATTGATTAATCAAAGGGTTTTCTACTATAAATTCAAAGACTATGGCCTGAAAAATTTAGGTGCTTTATATTTAAAAATTACATTACCTTAAGATCTTATTTCAAATGCGTGCGTCAAAAAATAAATTATTTTTGAATAAAAATCACCCGGGGAAAATGCTAAGACATACTTGAATACTTTTCAAGGTCATACTGCCTAATTTTCCGTATTCTTACCTCTATGAACTATTCCATTTTCGTGAAGGTAGGCTACTGCCTCGGTTATACTTCGAACAAGGTTAGCCGCATCACGTTCATAATAGCTACCTTTTGCACAGATACGATCAAATAATTCACCCCCCAGCGCCAAATCTGTTACTAGATAAACTTTTTTAAGAAATATAAAATGATGAATGAAAATGTGAATAAAAAACCTGATTGAGTAGATTAACCCAAAAAGTAATAAACATACGATTGTTCATCGTTTCAAAATAATCAACTAATGTCAAAATATTTTTGTTTCCTTGGGAGATTCGTTTTAGTACTGCAATTTCATTACGGACCATATGCTCTCTCCCTTCCATTAATTTTTTATTAATCACTTTGACAGCATAGTATTCTCCCGTTTCAATCTAGCAAAAAAATTGAAAAGCGATCATGAAACAATTAATGAGAAAAGTTCCTCCAGGATTTCATCAAGTTGAAACATACATGCTGAGCCTCTGAAATTGAACGTAGGAAAGTATGACTTCAGTTATATTTATAGCAAAGAATTTTGAAATTCAAAGCAAACACAGAATGCTGTGTTCATTTACTTTTAAGCATGTCACCTACTAACCTTTCACCACAGCATAAGTGCCTTGCCCTAAGGTTCGTCCAGTTTTATACTTTTACATAACAGTAGCAGCCAGCTTCAGATTGCTAATTTGTTATAATACATGCTAATTTTGATCTCATTCATACAGCTTTACCTGGCAAGGTACGGTCGCGACACCTGAAGACATTTTAAACAAGCTAAGAATGAAGTATTAGGTCTTGAATTGAGCTCCACGACTTTAGGGTGGGGAAGGATTCTCGGGTAGATATCGATAATCATTAGCTAAGCTTAGAAAGGAATTTTCAAAATACAAGCCACATGATGGTTTCTATTTCGGTGGCTTTTTTCATATCAAGCCTGACTTAAAATATGAAAGCTGACATCCGGTTTAAGTGCACCAATAAATCAGGGCATAAGGATTTCTACTAAAAAATTGAGACTTTGATAATGAATAAGGAATTTCAACAAAACCAGCGACCCTTCGCTACCAATTCTCACATGCCAACCTATGAACAACAACTTCCCTCTTTTGCCTGGCCATTACCAGAACAGCAAACTTCTCAGTCAAATAATAGTTCCACAATCATGAACGGAACGAAGCATACTTTACAATCTAATTTACCCTCGGCTGATGTTGGTGAGAAAAAACCCAACTACTTCGCTTCAACTGCCCTCAACCCACCAGTAGTGGGATCTACAACTCTCAGAAATTCCGAGAATAAGAATAATAGTGGTGATGGTTTTACCAACGAAGCACGTGCAACCGGCACATTGATGAATCCCGGTAACTGGAAAACAATTGTTTTGGTTTTGGTTCCGGAATTATTATTTCATTATATATTGCTTTGGACCTATTACACTACTTTTAGATTATACACAAAGATGCGTGCAAGCGGTATATATTCTTTCTCAAACTATCTATCAGTATTTCTGTTACTCATTTTGAGTACTATCTTTTTTAACTTAGTAACCTTTCCCCTTCCACCCATTCCAAAATTAAATTGAAAGATTTTCGATTGACTTGGATTATGTAATGGAGAAATATTTTTGATCTATCTTATATTAAAACTTAATATTATTTTATATTCGTTATGTAAAATTTTAGATCCTTGATTTGAATGAAGAGCTGTTTCGGGTATGTATCGATTATCAGTCAAAAGGGTTACTGAATGTTCAAGAAATTGAAATGTAAGATCCTGTTCCCAGTTTGAGTTTGTTTCGGAAATATTTTATTTTTAAATTCACATAAATTTACAGCTATAAAGCACGCTTACAATCAAATCTTACCTACCTTGCAACGGTAGCCGATCAATACACCAATCCTCAAGGGGTAATTCGAAATTTAAAATCTTTAGAAATTTTAAAAAAAAAAACCTCAAATTTTTATCTTTAAAATTTTAGGAATTAAAGCAAAAATTGATGCCGGACTTCTCTCCCTTACCTACACCTCGCTTCCCTTCCTCAAATAAAATTAATCAACTTATCCAACTTGCCTCTCAAGTATTTTCAGTGTACAATCAACAATATAATCTAGTGGGCCCATCTCTTCTCAAGAGAGACACCTCAAACGATCTAAATACTAGTATTAACAGCAACACGATCAACAACCTTTTGCCGAAAAATAATCTATCAAATATTTCAAACGTTTCTGCTTCTTCAATTTCTTCTAGTAACCACAATCATGTTCCTCTAAATGAAAATATACCTGCTTCACCGCCACGAAAATACAAATTGGGAACCTCATCAATTGGAACTTCTGGAATGGTAATGAATCAACCACCTCAACAAGCCCAGCAATCATTTCCTTATGAAAACCAAAAATCACAATATCAGCAACAAAATTCACTTCATCCTAACAATCAATCACAACAGCAGAACCAAAATCAATCCCAATCTCTTGTTCAACAATATAACGAACAATCCCAAATACCACAAACTCAACATCAGTCCCCACAAAAAATAACTCCTCTTCCAAAATCCTCATCAACGACACCGTCCACACCAAACACTCAGAAGATGCAAACATCAATATCAACAATACCAAATTATTCTCAATCAATAACAGACTATTCAAACATTACAACAGCATCACATCAGGATAATTCTTATCAGGTTTTACCCCCATTAGTCCGAATGGGGGGTATGCCTACAATTACGACTAATGACTCTGGTCAGATTACCATCACGACTACACAACCTTCTAACACCGGATTACCACCAATGATGAATACGAATAATCAGTTTGTTAGTGCAATTTCACATCAACAATTACAACAACTCCAGCAGATGGGTTTTGGAGGATACATGGGAAGCCCAAATACAAACGCAATAGGTGCCAATATTCATGGCTTTGGAAATGGGTTTGCAACACCAACTTCTGCCTATAATATAAGATATTCAAACAGTAGTATAGGGGGAAATGTTCCCAATAATGGACTAGGTAATAATGCAATCATGCAAAATAGTACATTATCAATCCCTAATAGTCAAATGCGGGGTAATGTTGGTGTTGGTAATAATCAAAATAATGGAATCTCGGGTAATCCAACTGCTGGACTTTAAACAAAAATATTGGGCATTAATAAATACTTTGTATAAAGGCAGCTGATATTTTTTACTTGTTTATATTTGATATTTTAAGAAATATATTGAAGCGCTTGAGATTTGTACATCAAGCTCATAATAACCTATCACATCTTAACGGTTTAAAGGAAATTGCATAGTTTCCTCACTTAAATTTCCATCGTTTTGCCCAAGGGACCGGCGGACAAAAATTCATCTTCCCATTTCCATGTTTCTACCTTCTTTTTAGCCAAAGATGGTTTTGGTCTACCTTCCAAGAGGATTGTGATCATATTAGCTGCTTGTCCTCTGTTGAGGTTAGCAATCCCTTCTTTATTGGTCCAGTCTTCAATTGTATGAGCCTTATCGGTTAAATATTTTATTTGCCCCGGAGTTGCTGGTTGAAAGCGCCAACGTGCGTTTCGACTAAGAAGACTTTTTATCTCGGGTCCATAATTTTCGAGTACCCAGGAATCGCATGCGTGTAACGTATGCTCCAAAGAGTCTCCGGTCACAGGTATACAATAGCTTATCTTACGCCAAAAGGAACCCATCTGTCCTGGTTGACCAATTTTTTTAATAACTCTGTACATACCTATTAAAATGAACATCAGTATAGTCAAAATGAAAGTTTTCAGATAAAAAGATAGAGCTACCGTCTTTTTCTTTTTCTAATCTCAGGATGGTATGCTCTGGCAAGGATAAAACGTAAGCTTCAGAGGCAACTCGAACCCAAGCATTCGGTGACATTTCCTCGAGAAAAGAAGCTTCTGGGCAATCAGCTAATAATTCAAATGGATTTTCCCATTCAGTAATTTCTAAATTGTTAATGATCTGTTTACGAGTTGATTCCTGGACTTGCGATTTTTTCTCCTTTTCTGTTCAAGTAAAGACGGGTTAGTTTTAAATTGAAAAAATATATTAAACGAGTAGCTTTTTTTACCTAGTTGGGAAGCAAATTCAGCAACATCTTTTTCTGTCATAAATACAGATCGTGTCCAAATTAGTTAAGCAACTCCTGATTGATCAGAACTAAAATAAAATCAGCTTTTCAATTTTACCTTTCAATTCAGCGGACGGCTCTAAACCCAACAACGTGGGCATAGTCTTAATTTTGTTAAACTTGAGATAGGAATCAACAAAATCTATCACTAGACAATTCTCTTTGCCTTCAGCGCGACGCATCCCACGTCCAAGCATTTGCTGAAATAGTACGGAGGACTGAGTGGGCCGACTCATTAAGATGCAGTCGATATTAGGGATATCAGTTCCCTCCGTTAAAATACCTTTGAATGAATTTGAATTAATGGGAAACTAAAAATACTTTTATATATTTATCGTATTCTTACCACAATTTACCAATACAGGAAAACTTCCATTCTTGAATTCATTCAAAAGCGCGGATCGAACACTTTTACGTGTTCTTCCAGTAATCCCGTGAGTTACCACCCCATGTTCACGGAAAGCTTCAGTTAATCGTTCTACATGATCAATATCTACCGCGAAAACTAATGTCGATTTTCTTTCACCTGTCCCAGGTAATTATAAATACAGGATAGCAAAGAAAAATCTGGTAAACTTTGTGGAAACTAAAGAACAAACCAATCAATAGCTGAGTGAGCACCATATATACCTGCGCACTTTAAGTACGTTCTTACAATCAGTTCATTGCGTTCACGAATGTTGACCGTTCTGGAAAGCTCACCTACTTGGAAATCGCTTTTTGATTTAAGATTTGAGAGATCAACGTTGGTCTTGACTGTAGTAATTTTGATATTACATAGCCTATAACAAATTGAAAATAGCCTCGTAAAAAAGCGAAAGAAAAATATATTTTCCAGAAAAAAAGTTCAAACCAATTCTCCCGGATCATGTCTAAGAAACTCCGATGGTATGTTATCTCATCGAATAATATCCCAAGCGCAACCCCATCATGCCTTCGAATTGTTGCTGAACATCCCCAAACAAAGATCCGAGTTTCTGGTTTATCAGCGCCAAAATGACCAAGTATTTTACGATATGTCATTGCAGAAGCATGATGAGCCTATGATAGAAGAAAAGTTGGTTGAGAAAAATAATTATCAAATAATGAATCAAAGCTTTACACTCACCTCATCAATTATGATGGCTTTGAATTTAGAGGGATCATATTTTTCCAGACGAGGAGAACTTTGATTTGTTAAACTTTGGACGCTTGCAATTATTACATCGCCTATTAATTCGGCCCTTCTGCTGCCTTGATCTATTTCAACTAGCTTTATATAAAAGCTAAACAAGTTTTTACTAAGTTTCAATAAGAATAATTATGCGATTATGAAGAAAAACCAACCAAATCAGGTAATCTTGCTACAATATGTTTATGGGCTTGATCTAAAAGCTCTTGGCGATGTGCAATAATCAGAACCTTGTTGGCTTCTGGAGAAGGTGAAGGGATTTCCTTTAGAAGATTGGTGAAAATAACCTATTGGGATCAATATATACTGTTCAACGGTTAATCTTCGTTTTCAGGTTAAAGTAGAAGAGAATTGATTTCATCACATAATACCGTTTTTCCACTTCCTATAAATTTTTAGACGAGTTTCAAATAAAAGGTTTGAGAGAAGAGTGCACAGTAGGGCTGCATTATTCAACATTGCATGTTGGTAGCCTACCCACAGGTAGTGATACGATTTGCCGTTTGATATTGTCGTTCAGGAATTTTTTCAAGCATAGATCTATGCATTCTTTCTGGTAAGGACGTAGTTCGATAGGTTCCTTAAAGGACTGCTCAACAACAACTGTACTATAAAAAAAATTTGGTTTCTTGAATAGAATATCGCGCAAGTTACTTCTCTTAATGTTTGTCAGCTGGTTATTTACTTCACGCGATAGTCGCGTAGGAAAACTTTTGCTGCGATTGTATTGAACTCTGGAGAAAAAATGATAGGGAAGGAAAGACATTTTTATAAAACGTCAGATGGTGCGACATTGGTCATCTGTTTAAACAATGTCAAGAATATATTAAAATTGAATCTGAAAATATTTAATATTAACATTTGAGGTTTTTTTTTATAATTATACAAACAAAAAAACCAACAGTAATTATTTTTTCACTCTTTAATTTCTCTTTGATTATGCAACGTGTCACGCCACAACCTGGGCGCTTTATTACTGACGCTCCGATAACTTCTTCGGTCTCGACCGCGTCAACTGCTTTAAACGTTGAATCTACGACAACTACCACCACTTCGCAACAAGCCTTTTTTGCCCGCGCTGAAGAACATTTAAACCAACGTCTTGACTCGGATGTCGAACAACTTTTAGACTGTTTTAAAGACATAGTCCGTCTAGCAAGTTTCACAGAAATCGTGCGCCTGCCAGGGACTGATTTTGATAAGGTGGAGGATGGGAATCTTGTGTGAAGTGGAAAAAAGCTTTATAAGAGTACTTGCTTTTATGAGTTTTTTTACCTTACTTTACTTGACACTCTCCACCCGAATTTACTCTTTCCTATTATCACAAAAAAGACGGTCGAGAAAGACAAATTCCGAACAGCGCTTGACGGGTGCGCGGTCGAACTACGGGCAGCAAACATAGTAATCTGTCTCGTTTCTTGTTAACTGAAAATAAAAACATCCATTCACTTTGAAATACAAATAAATAAATTAGGCGAGAAGCTGCGAAAATTTATTCTTACTTACGCATGAGCTTAAAACAACTCTTCTTCTCAATGATACTGAAACACTTATCCGTTTACGAAAGCAGCGTACTGACGAACTAAAAAGGAGAAAAGACAAGATCAAACTTAAAGTTATAGAGCTAGATCAAGAATTGATCGAAGCAATTTGGGAAATGGAAAGTGCTCTTGGCGGATTCCGACTACCCAGGCCTCAATAGTTCATGAGGGTAAATCTACAGAAAATGACTTGGACATGATAACTGAAATAAATCATAGCAATTTCTCATCTGCGGAGTTTTAAAAAAAGAGGTAAGGGATCAATGAGCTATTATAAAAATTCACTTTAATATTTAAAATACCAATGCATTCTACTTCGGTCATGTGCATAAATGATAACTTGCCGCTTGCTCTGCCTTCATAGTATCGCTCTAAAAAATAGTATTCGAAAATGAAAATTTTTAAAATTATAACTTATTACAATAAATATGGATTATGTGTCTTTTACACATAAGTGGTCATTTGAGTCAATTAAGATTACACATTTTTTGTTAAAACCTAACTTTAAAAAATACTTAAATATTTAATTTAAAAAACTTAATTATAAATACATTACCTAATTTCCTATTATTTTGTATTAAAAATGACATAAAATTTAAAGTTTTCTGTTTTTTATGCTATAATTTAATATAAGTCCAAATGGCTGGTTATATGTAAAAAGCACAATTCAAATTTATAGTTTAATTTTATGTAAAATTTAAAATATGTATTAAAAAAACTATATTTTATTAAAAAATTACATAATATATATTTTTTTGTTTATTAAAAGTAAAAAGCCATATAATATTTTACATAAAAAATTTTTTTCCAAATTTTTATTTTTTTATATTAATTAAATTAATTAAATTAAATATTCTAGTTAAAAAACTTTTAATTAATAAAATAATAAAATAATAACTAAAAAAAAAGTTTTAATAATTAAAAATACAAAAATATTATTACAAAAAAAGTTTTTAAAAAAACAAATTTTTAAAAAAAATTAATAATATTAAAACTTAAAACTTATAAAATATAAAAAAAGCATAATAATATTAATTATATATAATTAAATTAACTAAAAAAAACATAGTAATAAACAATAATATTAAAAAAATTTATTTATAAAAATATTTTTGTTAAAAACATTTTATAAAATTATATTTAAATTTTTATAATTTTTTTTTATTATATTTTATAAATATAGTCTAATTACTATTTAATATATAAAACAGATTAAGTAAATTTAATTAAATATAACTTATATTCTTATTATATATAATTAATTATTTAAATTAATTAAAACTATATTATATATACATCATAATTTTATTATTTAAATTCAAAAAAATAATAATAATTATATAAACCAAAATTTATTATAAATATTTTAGTTATATTAAATATATATACTATATCAAAAAAAATCTGTTTAATAAATTAAATAATATATAAGATAACAACTTATTATTATTAATTAAATTATAATTTTTTATAATTATTTTATATTTAAATTTATATAAATAAATTCTGTTTTTATAAAAAACAACCAATTAATATATAAAAATTACTAATTTCAAAAAAACAGTCTTAAAATTTTTAAAAATTTAAAGCTTTAATGTAATAAATCTTAAAAAATATATATATATATAAACTATTATTTAAAAAGCAAAAAAACAAATTTGTAAAACTAAAAATAAAAAAAACTGTATATTAATTAATAATTTTCAACAATTACTATTGTTATGAATTAAAATAACAAGCTAATAAATAGCAAGAAAAAACAGAATTATAAAATAATAAAATTAATCAAAGAAAATTCAACTTTAAAAAGTAAATTAAATAAATATAGATTTAATATACAAAATTAATTTTATAAAATATTTCAGTTGCTAATCTTTCTAAAAAATAATTAAAAAATCTGAAAATAAAAAAATAGTCTATACTATTAACAAATAATAATACACTGATATAATTCTATGTTTTATGTTAATATTCTTAAAATTTAATATTAAGTATTAAATATACTCTTTAGTTATGTTTTATTCAATTATCTTCAAATACTACAATTATAAAAATTAAAAAAATATAAGTAAATGCCAATAAGTAATTTTTTATTTCAAAATATTTAGATACTTGAAAATAAAGAATGGAAAAAAGAAAATAAGTGATAAGAAAAAAATTAAATTAATAGATATTAGTTTATTTTTTTGATTTCTTATATATATTTTTCTATGGTTTTCTATAATTAAAAAATTTATTACTTATATAATTATTAAAAGTAGTTAATGATTAGATTATTTAAATTAATAGCCATGTTACTGATTAAATTAACAATTAGATTATTAATCAAATTAATAATTAAGTTAATAGTTAGATTATTGATTATTATCTAAAAATATGATAATTAATTATATAAAATTAGTGGCTAATACATATAATAACTAATAAAAATTATAAGTTTTAATTGTAATACTATAATTTTTTTTATTTGCTTTATGAGTGAGATTCAAACACTACCTAGTGCTATATATCAAAGAATTGATCTAAACTAGGTGTAAATCATGCACTTTCTACACATGGCCAGCCACTCGGGCTAATCAGAACAACACTACACAGCTATGTGAACTGAAACTGAATTACATATACCTGAAAAAAACAAACAAGATTTGCGAAAACCAAAATGAACACCAAAAGCATCAGCAATACCAAGCAATTTGACCACCTCAGCTAACAACCCAAAAGTCAAACCAGAAACTGAGACGGAAATCAAACCATCAAGGGGAATTAACCCATATTTCTCCATATATGCACAATGTTTAACACAAACTGACCAGACATTACTTCTAAAATTAAGACTAAGAGAATGCACAAATTTAACAATCTCCAAACCAGCAACTTTGGAATCATAAAAGATAGTGACCGTCTCGTAAAACCAATCATTAAAAACAAAACCCTTATAAAGAGCCATAGACAAAAAAAAGTCAGAGATACATGAAAACAACAGTTGTAGAATGTCTGAAAAAGAATGAAAAAAACCAGAAATCACCTTCCAGGAGTCCACATAGAATTTCAACAACAAACATCAGACAAAATTATCAATTCTACAAGAGAATACATAATTTGATGCCTTTACATTGCCACAATATAAGCATAATACACTTGAATACAGTCTATTATAAAGGTGCTTCTGAATGACAACTGACAGCTGGTAGTACAAAGCCTTCATGAAATAAGAGTGGGCATTAGCCAAAGGTTTGCTGGTAAAACCAGCAGCCATATGCAAGTCAGAGTGCCAAACCAAAGATGAACGGAGCCAGTTAACCTTAGAGAGCAAACCACCTGTCAAAAACTTGGAACCAGAACCAACCTCTCAGTGTACACAACAAACCAAATGATAAACATTACGTACAAAATGTCTGGAATTGCCAGAAACCACACTATCATCAGCCATTATGAAGTGTTTACCCAAGTGATAAAGAAGATACCAATTAGAAAGAAAAGCATCACCAGTAATTGCATTAGTATGCTCATTCCCAAAAATGCCAAAGTGGCCTTTAACCTTATGCCAGCTGACCTTCAAATTCTTACTGTGAATAACATTGACAATATGATGACATTCGATCCAGCACTAATTATGAAAGTCAGGACATGCTAGACCTAATTCAGACTTATAGACATCCAGAGCAGATTGACTATCCAAAAACAGATTAACAGAGCTTAGTGGGAGAACACTCTCCAGAGCCAGCACAATAGTCTGCAACTCTACCAAAGTAAATGACATCAAATCCGACACACTGACACCCAAACCCAAACCAATGTCCTCAAAAAATGCAGTGGTGCCAGCTCTACAACCAACTGAGCCCAAATTACTAAGGAACCCATTCGTATATACTGACAAATTGTCAGTACTAACTTGCAAGAAATGATCACAAATAGAAACAAAATCACTAGATTCAAGAATGTTCAAAGAACCAACTCCATCTGAAACTGAAAGATGAGGGAAAAAAAAACCTCCACCAATGAGAAATGTAACAGAAAGCTTAAACCATTCAGGAACAGGGCCATGAAGGTCTAATCTTTTCCAACACTTAAAGATGTACCAATCAAAGACAGAATTATAACAATCACAAAGTTGATCCACAAAGACAACACCATACCATTAGAGAGAGGAAAAAAACCTGAGAAACTGTAACTCATCTAAAACAGCAGACATAGGAACCCCACCACAAAACTGAAAGGAGTTGGCCAAAGAGCCACCCAGAGACAAACTGCAATCAAGAAGAATGTGAACCATGCCTGCCAGAAAGTTATTGGAAGCACTGACACAAATACACACAGGAAAACTCAATGGATGAACAGGGCGCCAGCACAAAACCTGCAAGTCATGGGACCTGTGAGAGAACAAACATTCCAAGACACCACCCAAATTTACAAAACTAACAAGAAAGACCACTTTGCTTTCAGACTGAACTTGAGAGAAAGATTTCAAACCATAAAAGAAAGGGTAATGAATTATATCACTAGAAAAATCAAAAGATAGGCTGAATTTAAATTTCAAGCCCCTATGAATCAAGGCATTCTATTTGTTACATGTATCAATGGGAACAAAGCTAAACTGAATCCTATAACTAACTATAAGATGAAGAACCACCAACACCAAATATAAGAACTGCTTATCTGAGACAGCTTTTTTCAGAACTAGATTGGTAAAAAAATGAACATCTAAATTTGTCTTCGCCAAGTTAGGCTTTGAGAGACCTTTAGTTGATAGAAAAATACCCAAATATTGATGAAATTCACCCTTTTTGGCAATAGAGATTGGTAAGCTACTGATAGAAAGAGAAGGAATGCTGACTCTGCTATTAATAGGAATGACCACTGTCTTGTTATTATTGATAGAAATATCATTTATCCGAAAAAATTCACTTGCAACATCTAGAATGTGTTGAGTAGCTGCCTGACTACTACTAACCCAAATTGTATTATCAACAAAAGCACCAGCAGCAAAAAAAAAAGAGAGCCCAGCTCTTGACTCAGCACAACCATTCCTTGAAATAAAATGAGAACTTAACCTATAACCACATACACTTTCTTGTCTCTTGACTTTGCATAGTAGAGAATCATAAAATATACACTACAGAAGAAGAAAAAAAACCTCCTTTTGATCCAAACCATCATATACACAATAACTATTTGTCAGCCCAAAGTCTGTCATCACCCTGTTGGTGCAATTTTTATAAATACTACTGAAAAACTGAATGAACTTGCCATATATTTTGATCTTGACCAAACATTTTTCGAGATGCTCCCAGCCAACTGAATTGTATGCTTTCCGTATATCCTGTAAAACCAACCAGAGTTCTCGATTCTTATTCAACACATCCTTAATTACTGATCCAACAGCAAAAATAGGAGACTGAATTGTTGTATTTTTTAAAACTGAAAAATTGTCTCCATGAAGAATGTCAAAAGAGCTGCATGCCAAAGAAATCTTATTGGAAAGGATCTTGGAAAGGATCTTACGAACTGTTTCAATTAAAACAATAGAGCAGGTATTTGTGAAAACACTCTCCCACTCATAAGGTTTAGGAATTATTGAGACTCAAGCTTCCACTCAAAATCTGAGTACTGATTTGGAAGATAAGCAAAGGTTCAAAAGCACCAAAAGCATATCCAGAATTGACTTGTCACAATGCTTTCAAAGCTTGTTTGTAATACCTGAAAGACCAGCAGCTTTGCCATTAGACATATTAGAAATCACATTAAGCAACTCACTTAACTCGACTGAATGCATAACACCAGAAAAGGTTTCATCAAAAACATAGTCCAATGGCCAATATTGACGAAACCAAACATCAGAAACATTAACAACCACATCATGCTTCCTGGTTCAATCTTTCATAATAACATTTACCTTAGACTTAACTAAATCAGGCTCCAAAATAAGCTCATTATCAACCACCAGATGGTCCAGAACCACCTTGCAGAAAGAGTGCTCCAGAACACTTCTAATAATATGATTTTTATTTGTTTCAAAACTTTCCATCCTCTTACCTATAGCAGCCCTAATGTTCACTTCCTTAGCTGCCAAAGATTCAGCAAGCTTGGATGCATAATAAGACTTCCTAATGCCAGAGAGAGCAGAATAAATATGACTAGGGGCTGCACCAAAGTCAATGAGATCCTAAACAATTGAAGCTTTGATACTGTTCATAGAATTTCAGCACTTCATAAGGGAAACAAAACTAGCAACATTTTCTTTACAAGAGGCCTTGATGATTTTCGAAACCAAAAGCTTCAACTTATGAAACTTTGAAGAAACTTTGGTGAACACACTGTCAAAATTCTTGAATCACTTCTTTCTAAATATCTCATTTGCTAAAAGTGTTATTATCTTGCACAAAACATCTCACATAGCATCCAGGTCCAAGTGCTTGACAGCAACATCAAACTCATTAGAGAGCATTCCAGCATTGGCTGATGTGGCATTTTTAAATTTTTCCAACTTATTGACATCAGCACCTTTGAAATCAAATTTCTACTGGTTCCTGTTTGCTTGCTTGCGGATAGAGTTCAACTGCTTATCCAAAAGCCTACCCAAATCCACAGACATAAAAACAGCCTGATAATCAGTATCAAAAAATTCACCAATATCTAACACTTCGTGTTTCACCACAGCATTAACCAAGTTTAAAGAAACAAACAAAAAATTGATAATCTTAGCCATGCCCCAAGAGTTAGCCTATGTGGGTTTTTTAACATAAAAACTACTACTCAAAGAATTGACCAAACCAAGATCTAAACATTTTTTGAAACTAGCACACCTTTTGGAGCCATCTTCATTGAAGTTACCACCCAAAACCACAAAAAATGATTCATTGACTGCCCTAGCTATCATAGAATTGATATCATTAAACTGAGAAAAACAAACAGCCAGAGACATCTCCACATAAAGCCCCAAAATCAACACTGAAAGTTTATTTTTGAATAACAGCTTAACTGAAAGGAGCCAATCCAGCACCTTAGAAACTTTACTAACATGACGAGCCAGAGAAGTGTCCATAATGATTGCAACTCCAGCACCAAGAAAGCTCTTATCCAACCCAGATAAAAAAACCTTAACACCATCAAACCTGTTCCTAATCCAAGATCTGTTGTTAGACTTCAGCTTAGTTTCTGTAATTATCGAAACCAAATTCCCAGAATCTCTATGCCAACAGATAATGTCTTCTTGCTTGGCAGGGACATTGATACCACAAACATTACACATCATGAATTTCCATATGAAGTCACTTATTGAGGAGCAAAAGAGGTTGACAAACCAAATCTTGAACACAAACAATCCAATCTTTTCAAAACAGATTCAACTGACACCTCCAAAGCCACCATCTTGGACTCTAATCCACCCACTTTGGTGGTCAGAACTTTGGAACTACTTGAGTTTAGGCCAGCAACTGAATTAGCAACAGCTGAAAGAAGAGAAAAAAGAGACACCGTTGCAACATCAAGAGTCATATCTGAATCTCCATCAGTTGTAACAGATACAACAGTGACTGAAAGAGATACATGGGAACTAGATGCCAGAGGCACCAATTCCACAAAACTCAATTTTTTCAAAATATCTGAAACCTGGTCCACCAAAACTCCAAAGAACATTCCAGAGAAGCCAATCATTCAGCCAAATAGGAATCACCAAAAGGGTTAGAAACCAATGAGACAGATTTTGCACTTGTAGATAAACCAACACCAGAAAAATTTGACAAAATCTCATGAAAAGAAGAACTACCAGCCACCTGGGCCCAAGTTTTTCCACCAAAAGAAACTGGACAAACAATTGGTACCTGCTTTTTTTTATATATGTTTGCCAAATGGATCCAATCCTGAGGAGTTACCACTCACTTACTATGAGCACCAGAATTCTTACCCAACAAACACCCTGTAAAGATATGACCAAACTGTTTGCAATGAGCACAACAGGCCAAAGAAAGGCCAGTCCAGCACAAATTCACACCCTTAAACACCAGAGTGGAACCAATAGCAGCCAATTTGGATGCCTCATCAACAAAACACACAATTGCACATTTATTATGCACATATGAAATGGGATTACGGCTAATGAAACACATATAATTTCAACAAATCCAAAAGATTATGAGCTGTTGTACTAACTGGAAGAATATAGAGCAATGCCCAATGTAGATTCCTGGAAACCCACAAATGTTTGTCATCAACAGCTTTCATCACATGAACAGAATTCTTTTCCATGTAAACTGACCATTTAGCTGTGACCAAATCAGCTATCTCAGACAATTCAAACTTCACTAAAGCTTTTTGCCACAAGCCAATCAATTACATCTTAATTGATACAATCTTTCCAAACTTAGAGAAAACAGATTCCACAGCCAATTTGGGAAGATCGATCAGAATTTCCTTAACAACAATTACCCAATCTGAATGTTTGTTTACCTGTCTAACATTATCATTTATCACAATATTCTCATAAATTGCCAATTTTCTAGTCTTTTTCAGACTTAATTTGGACGTGAAGGAAAATCTGATGATCTTAGGAAATTTTGAGGGAGTCGATACTTCCCCAAAACCATCAATTCAATAAAAAATTTTTTTTACTGCCATTAATTTATCACCATTAGTCTTTCCAGACACAGCAGCCAAATTCACGTCCAAAGTGAACGATCTTACTGGCTCAAAGCTACAACTTTTTGAAACACGTGATTTGGCTAATGGCAGCCAATTGGATCCAGCAAATTTAGGTTTAAGAAGCACCAACTCAGTATTGTTGTCACTCAAGTTTTTGAAGGAAGGTGTTTTTGGCAGTGGTCCCAAAACGTAGGTCCTTGTTCATGTTTTTCTAGGCATCATATCGTCCACCATATTGTCAGTCTCAGAAGCATTAGAATCCACATAACTAGTCTTTTCAGCCATCATGTTGTCCATGTTCCCAATATCAGACACCCTACTAATACTGGTATCTTTACTCTTAACCTCACTGCCTTAAGACACCTTGTGTTTACTACAGTCTGTCTGTAAAATGTTTCCAGGAATAGATTCAGCTGACCAGTCTACCACAACTCTAGTAGCAACAGGTTTTTTCAATTTTTTGTACAAAGGATTCTAAGCATAGATACTCTCAAGGTGCACTTTCTTTTTAGTTCCAGACTGGGATTCCAACCCAGCCGAACTAGTACCAAAATCACTAGCAAAAGAGTCTACTGGATCCATCACAACAAAATAGGGTACATTAGAAGAAATAACTAAAGATAATAAGGGGGAAGGGAAAAAGAAAAAGCTAAATCTTTGGCAATACAAATGCTCTCATTATAGTTAGGGGATCGACAAGAGAAAGTTTTAGTATACATTGTTACTTATAGAAATATAGGGAATATATATTAGCATAGTTATTAACCAATCAAAAGTAGACATAGTAAAATGTGAAATTCCAGGATTCTTCTCAGAAATTGCAGGATTCCAGGAATTATAGAATTCTCATAAGAAATTGCAGGATTCCAGAATTCCTTTCAAAAGAATTGCAGGATTTCTGTTGTGAAGAATTGAGGAATTGAGGAATTTCAATTATGTATATATAGCAGTAGAATTAGAAGCTAAAAAGACAGACCTCTTAGTTTAGATTTCCTCTAGACAACTTTCCAAACCACAAATAAATAACTGTTTGTTATCTCAAACTTGCTATCACTATCAACACTTCATGTTGATAGTAATTAATACTTAATCACACTAGAACAATAGCTCTTGATCACAGCTATTAACAGAATACTAACTTGCAAATCGCCTTGGCTTATTTCTTTTTTTTCTTTATTTTCTTTTTTTTTCTTTATTTTTTGCTTTGATTTTATTGTTGTTTACTAACTCTATTGAGGATTAATGCATAGGGTACTGATGTCAGGATAAACATAACTGGTAAAAGACTCAGAAATAAAAGTAGAACACTCAATTGAGGATAGCTTACCAGGAAGAATACTGGCCATCAAGCTGAGAAAAAAATTGATGAAACTGTGGTTTCGGAAAGCTACAGATAAAACTATTACCATTGAATCTCTGTTTATTATACAAAGAACTCAACCAAACCCTTTGGATACAAATCTTTTAGACATAAATCTTCAGATTACTATCAATTGCAACTAGATTTGAGCACCAAGTTATGGGTTTGTTATTTAATCCAACACCAGAAGTAGTCACCTGTAACATTTGGTGTTTTCTGTGAAGTATAATCCTACAGAGAACCAGCACCAACACAAATCTAAAAAGTGACAAATCAGAAAACATAAGAGCAAACCATCTAGGATTCGCAAAATTCTTATTTCAACACTACTGTCAACATTTGAGATTAAATCACAACCACATATCAGCGAAATTAGCTTTTAATTTCTACATTAATAAAAAAATTGCCTATCTGTTAGGAACACCAGTAAATATTAAATCAGCAAGAGAAGCCTTTTACAGTGAATTAATTCAAAATACCAACCTGCCAACAAATCACAATTTCACCTTCATTATCACAGAAATCAACAAAGAAATTAAACACCACACATAGTAAAGATACCCCATTACTTACGTGAGCAAAAACAAAGGAAAACTGCAAACACTAGCAGTAATATCCAAAAGAATACAACCACCTACTTGGAAGAAAACAAGAGTTGAGTCCCCAACTAATCTATTATACCACTATACACCCAGAAGCACTATTAATATTACATCTACTGGCACGGCCACATCAAACATAACATCAGCATTTGGATAATTTCCATTCCAAAGTAAACAAAGGAAAGCAGAATTATTAGGACCATATGGCATGTATTTTGAAGGATTTAACTCGTGATCATCAATGCCATCAGGACTTCAATCACCACTGTCTCCCCCAGATTTCAGAATTTCTGATCTGTGGGAAGTAACAGAATCAGAAAAAGAGGAAGAAAAAGAAGCTGAAGATTAAGAATTCACTTACCAGAACCTGATCACTGAAAATCCAGAATTTGAAAACCCAAATCTTTAAACCCAGCAAAATCTAAACCCAAAAAATCCAGAAATTGAAACTCCGAATATTCAGACACCACCAACTCAGGATAATTGAAACCCTGATTTAATAAATCAACAAAACTTACCTCCAGTAATCGTCATCAATCAACCACCGATTAATCCAATAGCTGAACCCATACAACCGCTACTTTAACTACCACCCCAACAACCCATGCAACAACAATCACTTCAACTACCACCACAACAATCCAACTTAAATCTAATGGCTTATGCACCAATCACAAAACTTGACAATTTTACCAGTGAAGAGGACGATGTCCAAATATGGCTCAATGATATTGAAAAAGCCATAGTGGCCAATGGATAGAACAACAGTAAAGTTCTTCAAGCAATCCCCTATTTTCTCAAAGATACTGCCGACTTGTGGTATCAGAGCCTAGCCACCAAACCACAAACCTTCAATGAGTTCAAAACAGAATTCTTGAGATACTTTAGTAATAACAATAGTATTAATCACTTGACCAACACATTTACCATCATCAAACAAGGGGACACAAAAACAGTTACCACTTACTTGGGATGCTTCCATAGAAATCTGTGCCAAATTCAGACAATTCAAGCTGATTACTTTACAGCACCACAGATCTTAAACTAGTTCATCAGAGGATTGTGCAGTAGCATCTTTCAGTGAGTATGTCCAATGCATTCAGTGGACCTCCCAACTGCCATCACCTATGCCAGAGATTTTGAAGCAGCCAAACTAAAAGCCAACCATGCCCAAGCTGTAAATTTAGTAATGAATAGATCATCTGACTTGGATTCCAAACTAAAACAATTCAGTGATACAATCAATCAGAAACTAGAGGGATATTTAGCTAACAATCATGTAATCTATTAACTACCACAATGACACAATAATTTAGGAAACATGAATTATTTCCAAAATCAGCCGCATCCATCAACATCATCATTATCATCATTACCCAATCAGCCATGGCAGTCAGAAATGCGTGTTTGTCACAACTGTGGTAAACAAAGTCACATTAAAGTCGACTGTTAATTTTATAGCAACAATTCATGATCGGGAAATCAATATCAAAACCCTGATTGCAGATTTCAGACTCAGAATCACTACTCGAATCAAGACCAATATCAAACCACTTACCTGCCAATGATGCAACAACCAATCTATCAACCACCAGTATATTAACCTCCAATTTATCAATTGCAGCCACCAATAATTTATTAGCCACAGCCCCAAATAATTTATCAGCTTCAACAACCAATTCAAATACCACTTCAAAACCCCACTCAAATGACATCAGGAAACCCAAGACCTAAAATCACTCAAAACTGGAGATCGGCAATAGTTGTTTATCAACTGATCCTCAGCTTCTCTCACCAACTATCAGGCTCTCGACAGCAGAATCCAGGTACTGGTTTCACCCAAAACTCGAATTCTCAGAACTATTTAAGTCTCTTGGTTATCCCAGAAGATGCCACCACCAACAACTCGGAATCCAACCCACCTCAAACAACACTTACTAACAATATTTCATCAGCAACAGTCACCAAAAACAAATCTCTTGCAGCCATCTTTCCTTTCGAATTGGAGAAAACCATCAACCCACCTTTGTTCAGTAGAGCAGTACTTGAGAAGAAACCCATCACCACAATGTACACTGATGCAAAAGTTGATGGTCACTCCATCAAATTAATCCTAAATAGTGGATCAGCTGGCAGCATCATCACAAAACAACTTATAGATCAATTAGGTTGCCAAATTAATTATATTGTCAGCACCAGGATTATTACAGCCGATAGAGCAACCAAAACACCTATTGGAGAGATTGATAATTTTCTCATAGAAGTCAATGGCATCATAGTACCAATCAAAGTACTCATCATGGAAGCCACTCAATACCAAGCACTTGTTGGGAACAACTGGCTGTTCAAAACCAACGCAACCCTAGATTGGAACACCCAAGAGCTCCAGCTTAGCCAGAACAGTTGACACACACAGGTACCAGCCATGTGTGGCCACTTCAAGCCCATCACCATGCCATTAACACCACTTATCGAATTCGAGAAAGAAAAAGTGAAACCCATCTGGGAAGCATACCAAGTCTCATGGGCTGATGTCAACCACAACAAACTGCCACCAATACTTGCCTGGAACAACAACAACAATAGAAAAGAGAAACAAAAAGAAGAACCTACTTGGGAAGCCATCATCAACACTTGGACCAACAACAACCAAAGTGAGATGCCACCAATTCTAGATTGGGAAGAAAAGAACAAAGAAAAAGGGAAAGGAAGGGAAGAAAACATACCTGAAAAAACCACCACTGCAAAAGAAATAACTAGTGGCTGGGAAAAGGAATACTTACATGAACCAATAAAAGAGCCACCATATATACCTCTCAAATGCAAAGACTGTGGGAAAAAACTGTCCTCAATAGGAGCTTGGGTAGTGCCAGATGAAAACTACTGAACATGAATCCATTACTATTGCAAGCTCTGTCATAGGGAACAATATAACTACCCAAAAAGACAAGACAAGTGAGATAATAAACCATGTCTCACTTGTGATGAACAATTACTCGATGAAGGAATGTGGAACAACATTCCTAATTGAGAAGAAATGTGTGACACTTCATGCCAATACATAATCCTTATCAGTGACTGGGTAAGTCATGATATGCCCATCATAGCAGCATGGCACCAAGCTATATCCTGCCTAGACAGCTATCCACATGACAAGAACAAAATCTAGCAAATGGCCAACGCCAAAGTAGAAGGCACTTTGCCCAGTGAAATTCTGGAGATCAAGAATAACCCTCCAGAACCAACAGACATTGTTTTGGTTCTCAATCCAGATGTCTTTATTAACTTAGAAAACAGCCCAAAAAAATTTTATGAACACTATCAGAATTTAGCATCCACAAAAGAAGAGCAAGAACAACACTTAAAAGAAATCAACACCCGATTATGTGACCACTGTTTGATTTCATGTGACTTCCAATTCTGTGATAATTGTGACCTTATCTACAATCCACCATCATGCATGATCTACATGATCCCTGAAGAAGAAAAACTAATCAACAACTGCACATCAAAATTGAAATCAAATTCCAATCCCAATTCAAACTCCAACAATGATGATAATAAAAATAACAGTTCCAGCTTCATTCAAAATGGCTATGACAATGATTTCAACTCAAATTCAAACTCTAATTCAAACTACAAACAATAAATTGCACTCTCTGACCTCACCAAAGAGCAAGAACTGAAATGGTTCAGTAATAATAATGAAGGTATCATGTCAGAACAGGTGCATAATACTGATGCAGAATTTGATCTGAGATATTCAGAAAAGGACGCCATCAAATTGGAACTCCATTCGCGCACTTGCATTAATCTAAAAATAGTACTGGAAATTCTAACAACAACAATAGTTCAATTAGCATTTAGAAATAGTTTAGTGAAAAAGGAAATAAACATTAGAGAAGAAATAATTGATGCAGAATATATAGGAAATATTATTGCTATGCTACAAAATGACTCAAAAAAGACCTATGTTATAGAGCCAAGAATAGCATAGGCAATATTCCTGCCTCTGGTAAAAATAGCTCAGTTAGTTTCAGTGAGAAATAAAAAAGAATTAGGAATAACAGCAAGAGGGATATAGGGATTTGAATCAATGGGTAGAATAGATGTACCAGTCAATATGGTGGAGGAAAAAATTATTGGCCAAAGAGAAATTATCTCAACTGGTCAAACAATTTTTATTCCACCATATAGCTGATACATGTTAGCAATAGAAAGGAGAGAGAAAGAGCAAGAACAGATTTTTGAAGCAGAAGCAACCCTTTGTGAATCAGAAGAAATTGGATTTATTAATCTACACATACCAGCCAAGAGTCATAACCATATTAAAATTCCCATCTACAATAACACCAAAAATGTTGTAGAGATACTGAAAGGAACCACTCTTAGATATTTAATCATGGAAATTAAAGATCAAGCACCAAGCAGCATTCCAGATTTTCTACAGCTTTGTGAATATGTGGACATTATATTACAAACTATCTATGGATAAAATGAATGTTATCTGTTATAGTCAGAACAATTTGAACAGATGAACATAGGAAATCTAGATCCACTTTAACAGATGCAACTAAAGATGTTACTCAATAATTTCAATGACATCTTCACCAGTGAAAATGAATTTGGCAGAACTGATATTATCCAGCATCAAATTAAGACTGGAGATACAATGCCAATCAAACAGCAAGCATATAGAGTACCATTAGCCAGCCATGAAATCATCTGTCAAAAGATCAACTGAATGCTTGACAATGTATTAATTCAGCCATCAATGAGTCCATAGTCATCACCAGTAGTACTCATCCATAAGAAGAATGGAAAAATCCGATTTTGTGTAGACTACAAGAAACTCAATAGTGTAATTCATGGAGACAGCTATCCAACTCCACAGATACAAGAACTATTCGACGCTTTTGGTGAAAACAAATGGTTTTCAATGTTAGACTTAAATAGTGATTACTGGCAAGTAGCCATGGATCTAGCCAACAAAGAAAAAATGGCGTTCACCACAAAAGAGGGAAACTTTGAGTTTGAAGTTATGTCATTTGGCTTAACCAATGCTCCAGCTACATTCCAATGGCTAATAGAAATTGTGTATACTGGCTTATTGTGGAAATCAGTAGTTGTATACTTGGTGTTACCAGTAGAATTTTAGCTATTAATTAACATAAAATTACCCTTATAATTTCTATAATTTATTAGTATATTAATATCATTTCAAATTATCATTTATTATTTAATCAATTATCATATATCACGATTCAATTAAAATAATCTAATTAGTATAACAGAAAGTAGGATGATCAAGTTACACAATACCCTGAACTTTGTAATATTCAAAAATTCACCGAAATTTACAGAAATTTGCTGAAATTTGAGCAAAGAGAAAAAGTGCAAGTTCATAGACTAGTACTATAACAAGTTGTATAAAAGAAGAGCTTTTTTTTTCTGGAAAATGTATCTTACTTTAGATTTATTACTTAGAACCATTCCTACACACACAAAAAAAAATAAATATCAAATAATTCAAAAAACCAAATTCTTTAAATTATTGCACTTGGAAAATCCTCAAAACCCAACTAACGTTTTGAAATTAATTAGCTACCAATTTCAGTAAACTGTTAGTGACTCCAGGCCTGGATAAAAAACATTTCTCTTGACAAAATTCTATTTCTTTTACTTTTTTTTTATTTTTTTTTTCTTTTCTTATTACAATTATTAGGGTAGCCTACAGACAAGATTCCTGTAAAAGAGTTGACTTTCACAGCAAAATAACTATACATTTTAGTGAGCTTCTAGACGAGCAATTCCTGGGAAAGAGTTGATGTTTACTACAATGTAACTACATAAAGTAACTGGCACAGAATCAATCATTCCACTTATAAGCCTAGCAAGTTCAAATTATAGAAGATAATTTGAAGATAAATTCAGTTATTGGAGGTTCAACTACTTCTTAAGAACGTGAATTCACAGCAAAACAACATTACCAACATTTAAGAAAAGAGACCAAAAACCTTCAGTAACATTTGGTGCTCTCTCACGGAAATAACACAGCAACAACAAATTCAAAGTGGTGACCACACCAGACACAGCAACTCTAGAGTATTACCAGTCAATTTACATCCACTGCAAGCAAAGATTCAACATTCTAGACAGAATTAAAGTTGTAAAGAAATCAGTATACCAATACATTGAAAACCACATCAACAATTATATTTTTGGAAACTATAACATTTCAGAAGTTAGAAGCAACCTCTACAATAATTTAGTGCACTATTCACAATTGGGAACAGAAGACCTGAACAGTGAAACACTTGCTACCTACTTTCAAGAACTTAATTTTAACATTATTGAGTATTGTGAAGAAAAATACTCAGTACAGTCTAAATACTCTTTTGACTTTGAATCAGAGACAGAAACAAGCAACAAAGGCAAACAAAGATTGAAGCAATACTCAAGAACTACTCCAAACACTCCAACACTACAAAAGACAACTGCCAAATACTTGCAAACATCTGAACAAGGAACCAGTGTCAAATTACTGCTTTCTATTACACCATTTCCAATTTCACTTGTTCAATCACAAACACCAAGTTCACCACTTAGCCGTTTCTCTAGACCAGAAGATTTTCAGTCACCTAGAAATCCTATTCAACAGCAGGAACCAATATCAACAAGTGCCAATATCATTAATTACTTACAGGAAAATGAAAGTAATCACTCAGAAAGCTTGGAAAGTAAAAAAACTGAATCAGAACCAAAAGAAATTACAGAAAACGAAGAAGAAATGGCAACTGCTTACATTGCAAAAATCCCAGAATTCACTGATGAAAACAATGATACCAGTCCTCAAGAATGGCTTGACAAGGTTCAAAAAGCAGAAGACATAAATAGTTGGATTGCAGCGAGAATGCTCAAAGCAATTCCCTACTTTCTCCAAGAAACAGTAGGAGAATGGTTTGAAAATTTAGAAAGACCATTTGAAAACTGGCAAGCATTCAAAGATGCTTTTCTACAACAATTCACTGACAACAATACCTTTATCACTCTCAGAAACCACTTTCACAATATCAAACAAGAAACATCTGAATCTGTTATGACCTATTTTGGAAGATTTAACAAACTTCTTAGACAAATCTGACAATTGGAAACCAATGACTACTATTCTGATGCTCAAATTCTGGATCAGTTTATAGCAGGATTAAAAAACAAACTGATTAAAAAAGTCTGTCCACATACTCCAGCAGACTTAGCAACTGCTATTAAACATGCAAAGAGCTATGAAATAGCAATGGAAGAAGCAAATCACACCAAGCTTGTAAACTTTGCAATTGGAGAAACCAGCTCAGCAGCTAAAGAAAAGATAGACCAACTCACAAAAAAAGTTGAAAGCTATTTTACAAACCAACAACAACAACAGCAACAACCACAAAGATATCAACCATCACAATGACGCAACCAAAACAATTTTGGATTACCATCCAACAACCAATCTCAAAATTGTCATTATTGTGAAATTCCAGGACACTGAAAACGAGATTGTAGGAAATTGCAAAGAGACCAACAAAACAGGAATAATCAACGTTACTCTTTACCACAACAATCTTATTACCAATCTCTACCACCAACCTATTATTCACTAAGACCACAAAATCAAAACTACTATCCACCAGCTTCACAATCAATGCAGCAACAATATCAGCAATCTTTACCAATTCAGCCATATCAGACACCACCCACTTAACAATATCAAGTACTAACAAGAAGATTGGTTCAACATAACCAATTCACACCCCAAAATCAATTGCAGAATAACCAGTTGGTTCCCCAAAATTCAGGTCAGCAAAGACCCAATCACTATTATACTCAACCCAGTTATCTTACAATACCAAAGAAATCGGATTTTCAACAAACTGCACTTTCTGAAGATGAAGTTGCAACACTAAGATCAAACTCTTCCAACCACACTATTCTATTAGCTCAAATTGCCCAAAATGCTAATCTGTCAGATATATTTCTATTTGAATTTGAAGCAAATAAATCACTATTTCTGCTTAGTAATGCAGCAGTCAATGAACAGAAAGCAATTACTGCCATGTACACAAAAGCTATAGTGGAAAGAAAACCCATTTGCTTAATCTTAGATAGTAGATCAGCTGGAAGTATCATTACTTACCAGTTGATGCAACAATTCAAACAAAATGTAGACAGACCAGCTCAAACAGTTATTGTCACAGCTGATGGTATGAAGAAGACTCCAGTAGGAGAAATTGATGATTTCCCTTTTTCAATTGATGGAATCATCATTCCAGTTAAAGTTCTTGTTATGGATGCACCCTAATACCAAGCTCTAGTTGGAAATAATTGGTTTCTTAAGGCCAATGCAAACCTGAACTGGAAAACTCAAGAACTTAAAATCTCATACCAAGGACAATATACCATAGTACTTGCAACCTGTGGTATCTTTAACAAATGATCAGAAAAAGCTCCAGTATTTGAATTTAAAGAGGAGAAAAAAATGCCACTTACTGAAACCTACATGGCTCTTGGATCAACATCCAATTGGGCTGAAGAAACTGAACAAGAGATTTTTGAAGAATCAAGGGGATGGAAGAAAGTTAGATATTTTATACCAGAACCACAGAAACAACTACCCTATATTCCACTCAAATGCAAAGATTGCAACAAAAAACTTTCATCAATGGGAGCATGTATTTTTCCAAAAGAGGAATATGAAACTTATACCTGTTACTTTTGCAAAGCATGCCATAGAGAACGATTTGGATTTCCAAAAAAAAGTGGAAAATAGAACAACACATCTTGCCTTACATGTGGAGAAATGCTACCAGAAGAATGCAATTGGATTGATGTAGCAATGAGAGGAGGAATATGTGATTAAACCTGTCAATATGCTCTATCAATTTCGGAAAAAGTCAGAAGAGGAACACCATTTGATGCAGCATATAACAGTGCTCTCAATAAACTTTACCACTACCCTCATGATGCTGAAATGATTTTTGACCTAGCAATAGCATTGATCAATCAAGCCACCCAAGAAGATGTCTGCCAAATGAAAGAAGCTGAATATATTGAGTATATTATGGAATTAGCTGGATTTGATTATGAAGATGAAGTAGAAACCTACCACCAAATTGCAAGCCACACATATCCGACCAAAGAAGCTTAAATTCAACAATTAGAGCAAATGAACATTTAATTGTGTGAAGAATGTGTTATGCCTTGTGATAACCAATGGTGTTTAGAATGTTATGCTCTTAGCATTCCTCTGCCAGATGAGAATGATGAAAATGAAATCGAATTTGGAGTATCTGAACTAGTAAAAAAACTACTAACCACTTCCATCTATCTTCTTGAAAAGCAACCACCTCTACAACTTAAATATTTTGACAACTATGGCTAAGGAATCAGACCAGAAAAAGCACACGAAATTAATGCTGGATATGACCTAAGATACCCAGAAAAAGATACTTTGATTCTCCAACCAAAGTCTTTGACAAAAATCAATCTCAAAATTGCTCTTGAAATTCCACCAGAAGCAATGATTCAAATTGCCTCCAGATCATCATTGGCAAGCAAAGGAATCAATATTAGATGCAGGATACACTGGAGACATTACCATCATGTTACAGAATAAGACAGACAAATCATTCAAAATTGAACATGCTGAAAAAATTGCTTAAGCAATTTACTTACTCTTAATCAACATTTCGAGTTTACAATTAGTAAACAACAGAGAACAATTGGGAAAAAGTGAAAGTGGAACTCAAGGTTTTGGTTCAACTGGACGATTTACAGTTCCAGTAAACATAGTTCTTAATACACAAAATAAATCTCACCAGATTCTTCAACTTTCTCAGCCAATTACCATTTCATCTTTTGAAGAACATCACGAAATTTACACTTGCTCAAAACTCACCACTACACAACAAATCTTTGAATCCAATGAACAAATCTGTTTGAAGCATGAAATATCAATTCCAAACGTTTATATTCCCAAAAGAATGAAAAAATTTCGAGTTATATTCTATAACCCCAATAATTACCCTATTGTTTTATTAAACAAATTAGAAATGGGAATCATACACAGCAATATTTTTCAAGATGAAAACTCTCAAATTGTCTTTAATTTCATTGAAATTGTAAAGCACACTCTACTCCCAAATCCAAATATTATTTCTATTACTGAAAACTACCACTTGTTGGAAAAAAAACTCTCTCAAATCAATATGGGTCTCTTAGAACCTCAACAACAAAGACAATTGAAACAATTGATAGCTGAATTTGCAGATATATTTGCAAAAGACAACAATAACTTGGGAAAAACAGACATTGTTCAACATCAGATCCATACAGGAGATGCTCTACCAAAACGTCAACAAGCTTATTGAGTGCCACTTGCCAGCCACCAATTCATCAGAGAAGAGATCCAAAGAATGCTCAATAACGGATTGATTCAACCATCAAAAAGTCCTTGGGCCTCACCAATAGTTTTAGTTAAAAAGAAAAACGGAAAAATCAGATTCTGTGTTGATTATAGACAACTGAATAGTGTTACAATTGGAGATGTCTACCCTCTTCCAAGATTTGATGACATGCTAGATGCTCTAAGAAAAGCCAAGTTTTTTTCAACTTTAGACTGAGAAAGTAAATACTGGCAAGTCGAAATGGACCCAAAAGATAGACCCAAAACAGCATTCACCACTCAAGAAGAAAATTATGAGTTTAATGTTATGCCTTTTGGATTCTGCAATGCACCAGCAACATTTCAGCAACTCATAGATGTTGTCTATGAAGAGCTTTTGTGGCAATCAGTAGTTGTTTATCTTAATAATACTAATGTATACTTATCAAGCTTTGAAGCCCATTTCATTCATCTGCAAAAAGTTTTTCAATGATTATGAAAAGCAGGATTAAAGTTAAATATTGAGAAATGTTACTTTGGAAAAACAAGCTTGATCTTTCTTGGACACATAGTTAGTAAAGATGGAATCAAACCAAATTCAAGAACAATCAGTGCTGTCAAAAACTTTCAAACCCCCAGAAATACTACAGAACTAAGAGGATTTGTGGAATTAGCCTCTTACTATCGAAAATTCATAAAAGGATTCTCAGAAATTGCCAAACCACTCAATTATCTTACCAACAAAAACGTACCATACAAATGGACTGAAGAACAACAAAAAGCTTTTGAAATTCTCAAAACAAAATTGACAACAGCCCCAGTTCTTGCTTACCCAGACTTCAACAAACGATTCCAATTAGCCACTGATGCCTCACACATC